>JBAMIE010000002.1:7301103-7314125 GCA_037177295.1 Kaempferia parviflora | reverse complement strand
CTAGTTTTTAATAATTAAAATTTAGATAGTCCAAAATAAATTTGAAAATTTTATTTTTTAACTTTCAAAAAATATCAAAAATTTTTGTTAATGGACAACATAATCAATTGGATCATAGAAAAAAGTTTCATGAAAAAACTGTTTTTCCAGTGAAAAATTATTTTGAATTTAAATATTTAAAAATAGATTTCTACGTCAAAATAACTTGCTAATTATCTGAACATTCAAAATATAACGGTTATCTGCAGAAAATCAAATTTTTCAAAAATTATTCTCCGATATTTTTTAATTTTAAAATTTTATTTTTCGGTAAAGAATTTATAAAAAATTATATAACAATAGAAAATTTCCAAAAAAATTTCTGCTAACATATAACATATTTGTCTGCTATAGAAAAATTTAAACTGAAAAAAATTGAACATAAAAGTTCATGAAAAATAATTTTGCCAATCATGTAAATAAATCAAACAAATTAATTTCTAGCAATTAAATAAAAAAAAATAACTGATAAAACTGTTTGGAATCCAATATAAATATTTACCTACTGCACTGATAAGATATTTTCGTGGAATAACATTTTTGACATTTTTTGCAATTTGTCCCGGATGATTTCTAACGTACCAATTAAGCTCTCCATAATTTCTAAAACTTGGAACTTGTAAGAAATTTGAATTTGAGCATGTATGATCCTTTTCTAATATTTTTATTGCTCTTTAATTTTTTTATTTTTATTTTCAATTTTATCAAAATCTTTTTGTAAGCATGCATAGTTTTTCTTTGAATTTATGTATTTGGTCCTAGTTTTACATAAGATTCTAGACAACATTTTTATAGCATCATGCATTTGGTCAGAGGGTAAGAGTCTTACCTCACTTACCGTGTAGGATTCATAGGTGGATGCTCCTCCTTCATCGATGTTTTCTCTTGAAGTGCCTTTGTTGTCTTCTTCTTGGTTGACCATTAGTGCTAGTCCTGCATATTCCTCGGTCTCGGACTCTACTGATGACGACTCGGTCCATGCTGCTTTGAGGTTCCTTTGCTTGGACCTTCTTGACTCTTTGTACTTTTCTTTTCCTTTGTTTTTCAATCTGGGCAGTTTCCTTAATATGTACTTCATCGCAGTTCTAGCACTTTACTTTTCTTCTTCTCCGTAGAAGCTTCTAGCCTGTCTCTTATCAAAATTGTTAGAATTAAAAAACTTTTTAAATTTTCTTACCATGTACGCTTCTTTATTTTCGTCGAGAGATGACTCTGAATCCGGTTTGTTCTTCTTAGCTTTTAATGCTAGGTTCTGACTTGATCTCTCTTCATTTCGTGAGCCTGCACATTTTGACTCGTGTAATTCAAAAGTAGAAAATAGTTCTTCGAAACTACGTACCTCAAGGTCTTTCGAAATATAATACGAGTCTACAATCGAGGTCCACTCTTGAGTTCTTGGAAAATAATTTAGAGCATATCTGATTGAGTCTTAATTCGTTATCGTTTCTCCAAGGTTGGTGAGCCCTCAGCTCCTTGATCTTTGCATGCATCCTGAGGTTAGTTATTTGATTTCGGAGCTGGATAGTTTGGCACCGAGGTCCTTCATGAAGATCTAGGAACTTTTCCCAAAGCTCTTTAGCGGAGTTGTAAGCGCCAATGACGCGGTAGCACGCTTAGCATATGTAATTTTGCTTTATCGTTGGCCGTGTTTTTGTTCCAAAGGTGCTCTTCCTTTTCTTCTCCGTTCTCGTCTTTGGTGTTTCAAAACTGTATTTAATTGTTAATAAAATATCGAAATCGGTTTTAAAAAAGACCTTCGTTCGTCTCTTCCAAAGGATTAACTCCCCCTGAATGTCGGTGGGTGAATGCTTGATCAGACCATTCTTGTAGCTTTAGTCGGTGGTTAGTCCTTCACTAGGATACCACTTGATGGATCTTGGACCGGCTAGAGGAGGGGTGAATAACAAAGACACATTGATTAATTAAAAACAAATAGCATAAAAATGAGACAGAAGATTTATTTGGTTTGCGAGGTTGCTAATCTAAGGCAATAGAAAGCGCACTAAAGATCTCTTTCGACAAAGGTCAGAGGCGGTGTAACCCCTTACGACAGTTGAAAGCTCGAAATGAATTACAGAAGTTTAAGAATGTGTGTTTTTACAACTAGCTTTGGGGCACTATTTATAGCCTTCTAGTTGAAGTGACCGTTTTGCTGACGTAGTCATCCAGGGCACCTCAAGTGATCCAGATCGCCTCCACAAGGATAAAACTTATCGCAACGTTCGTTGTGCGGACCTGGCTTGATTGAGGTGCGTGGATCTGTTCGAGGCGCCTCGGGTCATCCAGGGCGCCTTGAGTGCACAACGGGTCTTTAAATGACTCTTTCTTTATCATTCGAGGCACCTCAAATCAACCAAGGCGCCGAGTCTTTAGGGGTATGGAAACAAGGCGCCTGGAATGGTCAACATCAGTCGTTGACCATTCTTCGTTCCGCTTACTTTGGTGATGCTCCGTCCAAAGTTGAGCTCACCCAAATCCAACTCCGATCTGCTCCTCGAGCATACTTCCTTCCGGCTTCTTGTCCCTCGGATGCGCCGCGCGTGTCTTTCTCACTTTACCGGTATACTATTCCGCAGCTCCTCGTCCCTCGGATGCTCCAAGTTCGTTGGCTCCCTTCCCGTGTCATTCTTCTCACTCGTTGTGTCTTCCGCTAGGCTTCTTGTGCTCCTAAGCACCTGCACACTTAGACACAAGACATCAAACACACAAGACCTAACTTAACTCAACATCAAAACTAACTTAGGTACTTACACTATTTTTAATACACACTTGTTTTGAAGTATCTATTTTGAGTGGAAATAGGAGCTATTGTTCTACTTAAATATATTTACCTGAGTTGGCATCTTTTCCACAATAATTTTAAAATGTAATCTTGAAATCAATAACTTCTAAACATAATATTAGAGAGAAATTGTAACTTATTATTGAAAATTCATGAATTTTTTGTTTTGCATGTTGAGGATATGGCTATTTCCATATAGAATTTTCAATAACTCAAATTCAAGTACATGAATGATTTTAAAGGAGTCTGAGAAGTGATGAAAGATTAAAACATTCATTGGAATCTTTGTTGTTGCATTCAATACATAGCATAGCTACAACGTTGCATCTTCACTTCTATTCCAATATTACAATCAGGAATTTGTTTGGATATGATGATCCACATAAGATGTTAAAGCTGGAGAAATCTAATTATGCAAAGGTTTTAATGCCTGGATAAATGAGTAGGATATTTTTTAGCGTGCCACTGAACTTGATACTGTGATATGTGTATGATGATTTGAATTTCTGAAGGATGCATTTAAAATCACAGTCGCAAATCTGGAACGGATGATGCCAGGAATGTGAAGGCATGCTAATTTTTGTTCGACTATTTGAGCAATGTTCACTTTCAATAGTTTTATGCCATTTTTGGTTCATTTTGCATATGGAGATATTGTGCATTCTTCCTTTTCTATTGTAGTTAAAAACACATTACCTTAACAAACATGGAGATCAGACACAAAGAAGTATACAAGATACAACTCTGCCATTGAAATATTGTTTTTGGTGGCTTGGCTAACCATCTGTTTCAAAAACTTGAGCTATTAGGAAAGACAGCCAATCTTTATTTTTATATTCTTAATACGCCCCAATCATGTATGGCAGTATGAGTGGCGTAATTGACTTGTCTGACCCAGACATGCCCATTGAAGTGATGAGATAATATTATTAACACAGGATATCTTAATTTTTGATATCATCTTATAGCTGATTGGTAAGGGACCAATCTTCATATCCCTTTCGGTTCACACATTATAAAGAACATTTCTCTAACTCTAGGTAACTCCATAAGTAACTCCCTTGATAACATGTAATGAATGACAATTTATCTCTCAATTAACTTCATGTCACAAAACATGCCTAGATAATTATAGAAATAACCAATTGATTATTTGCTCTGTCCTTGCAATCTTCATAAACTTTTCACAACAGAATAATTTTCAATTCCATTGCAGGATCTGTTTGCAAATTCATTAACTTTGGTCTTAAAATTTTTAATTGGATTATGTAGGTGTTTGTTTTTGTAGCAGCTGAGTATGAGACACCACAGAATGCCTTGAATCAGGTGAACCTAGTGTTATTTACATATTGTAGTTTGTTACCGTTACAACTTCAGTAGTGGTGTTTTCTATCATTTTTTTTGGTGACATGTAGACTGAAGTCATTCAATCATGATAATTTTGGATAGCAGGTTTCACTCTGGGATGGAATCATACAATCTAAAGAACAGGCTAAATTCTGGATCCATACCACAAACAAGTATCGTTTTACTGACCAGGCAAGAAATTTAATACATCTTTGCCTTCTAAAATAATACAAGATATTTTTTGGTCTTCTAAAATAACACAATATATTTTTTATGCATTATGATAATACTCTTCTTAACATATTGATCGCGAATAGTGAATTCTTAATTTGTTTAATAGAATAAAATCTTCACTAATATTAACTCTCTACTATTTGGCTACATGGTTTTCAGCTATATTGTAGATGAATAACTCACAGGTAGGTTCATAGTGGCAATGTAACAGGTAACCGTTTGTTAAATATATCTTTCCTCTCCATATCTGTACAAGATATGGAGAGCTCAGTAGGTTGGCATTGCAGAATACTATTAAGAATCAGACTAGCTTTGAGCTCATCATCCTCGTTCTTTTCCAGACTCAGCTTTGATCTTTCATTATTTGTTCATAATGGACACCTATGCAAAGTCGTCAAATTTTATCTCTTCATGAATTAATTATAAGTTTTCTTTATCTAAAAGTCTCATCGTGAAAAAAACCTTGTCATCTGTTATTTTCTTAGCAATCTCTGATTCATATTGTTTGGTGTCCAATGTTAATTGTGCAAAATCGGAAGCTAATACCACAATTCATTAGTCAATCGTTTGATACTCTACTACTTAATCTCTTGCATTTCAAATTGTATGCAGGGCAACAACCTTAAAGGAAAGGATTACAACTTGACACTCCATTGGCATATCATGCCCAAGACTGGCAAGATGTTAGCTGACAAAATAGTCATGACCGGATACACTCTGCCTGAGGATTATAAATAGTTAGCTCTTCCAACTGTTTGAGAAATAGATACCATGTTGTATGAATCTAGCAGCCAGTTTTGCAGAAGGATAGCAATTTATGGGTTTTTCCTCCTTTGTCCCTCTTATGGTGGCTTTTGGCTGAAGAACAGCAAAAACTAGCTAAAGCTTCTTACATGTTAGTGCGGGATTCGTTTCCAAAGCCCTTCTTTGTATGATACAATCGCTTTTTGGACTATAGATTTTAGTTTGAAGCCATTTACCTCTTAATCTGCTCCTTGAAAGAATTACTTAACAACCACCAATCACCATTCACTTTACTGCCTGCTTTGCCACATTATTTTCCTTGCAGGAACTGAATTCACCAAGTGAAGCACTCTGCCACTAGGGTGGCGCGGTCAATGCATAGCAGGGCTATAAACTAGTTGGATCGAGCTTGATTATGTTAAGTTTTGATCATTTCCTTTATCAATCTTATCAAAAATATGCTAATCGATTAGGAAGATCGAATAAATTGGTGCCTCCTTAATCGGTAGGTGGAAATTTGAAGAGTTCTGAGGAAATAGTAGGGTTCATAGATGTTGATGAATGATGATGAAGAAAGGCACACGAGTTGTTAACTTGGAGATTGGACTCTTTCTTGATAATAATCTCCCCCGCGGATAACTATCAAAGGTATAAATTTTGTTAGCTTAAATTAAATTGATATATTCATCAATTTTTAATTATAAATATTTTACTGCAATCTAGAAAAAATATTAAATTATAACATCAACTGAACTGCTTTCAAATTTTCGTTCTTACTTGTTTAGGATTATAAATTTAATAAAGTGATAGGAAATTGCATATAATTTTGTTAATATAGACACCTTGTCAACAGAGAGAAAGATAGTGAAAGAGATAGGTTGACAATTTCATTCGAATTTATATATTACAGAAAATTTTCTTTTCTATTGATCCTGTCCAAAAGGTAAGCCAGTGATGTGAGAATGATAGAAATTCTTTTAAACGGATTTCAGTGAGGGTAGGAATCTGAGTAAGAAAAAGAGATGTCTCAACGAGAACTTACCACTTTCATAGAATCTCTTTTGCCAGGAAGACCTTCAGCTTTTCTCAGCGTCTCAAGGATCGAAAAATTTTATGTTGCTTGCACACACTTCTAACGACGATTACGTTAGCACCAGAAACCAAGGAAGATCTCCCCGACTCGGGTACTCCGACACTCAAGTTAGAAACCGTCCTCGATGCAGAAAATGCAGGGTGTTATGTACAAGATGCAAAATGCAATATGCAGAATTAGACAAGAGAAGAAGAAGAATCAAGCAGTCCTCCTACAGAAAACCAAAAGCTTCCAGAAAACCTCCTCCCTCTGTGTGCATGCGTACCTCTTTATATTACCTGTTAGGTCTCAGTTATATCGAGGGGATAAAGAATATTCTTGTCAGAAGGTGTCGGGTGTTCACGTGACCAGAAGGCTTGATCCGTGTCAAGGGAAACTTCTGTATGGTGCGGTGGAGGAATATTCTCTGACAAGCGGTTATTGTGTCAGGTTATTTCTCTCTCTAAGGAGGCATCCTATAGGCAGGGGTCGGGGGCGTCAAGCTGTCCGGACTCTATATATGCTATAAAAATATTCTAATGTGGCAGGTGCGGCTTGTGCAAGTGGATGTGTCCGAACATCCATAATGCTATCCGGATGAATGTTTAGTGAAAGGCAGGGCGATCGTGGAATATGTCGGTCAGTCTTCATAAGGCTATCGACCTGTCCCACGAGGCCTCACGTGAGGGCCCCGCGACTATGAAGCTTTAGGTGGAGTCCGAACGGATTTGAAACACGAGGGTCCAAGAGGATGCAAATCTCTCAAGCCCATCACTGTCCGAGCGGTCCCACAACTGACCTGTCATAAGCTAACCAAACACCTTGTGAAGCTTGACCAAAGGGTTTTATACTTCCTGACTTTATTTCCCCTAAGGATGTTCGAGCAGAGGTTCTCTACTTCTCCAGGGGCGTTAAGAGAATTCGCCCTGACCAAGGACTTAGACCTGCCGGCCAGATCATATTCTATCTCAGCCTATCCAATTCTATCGCCCGTTGGGCCTATGACTGCCACGCCATTCTGACTCCCGGTATTAAGCGCTTTTAGTGTTACCCATAATCCGCCGGATCATCTACAAAATTTACTAATTATTTTTTTATATTAGGAGGCTAAGATGTTTAATGTATATATATATATATATATATGGATAAAAAGAAGAAAAATTATAAATATAGAAGATATTTAATTTTTTAATAGGTATGAATATATCTATTAAATATCTTATACTTGATAGGTGAAGACGGAAGATATAAAATCCAATGTTAACCCGATTGCCAGAAAAAACTGAGAATTCTTGTGAATTTGCAGCTCACTTCTGACTCTTAGACGAATCACGTCTTGCGTTGACCAATATTTTTTTGTTGCGTATATCTACATTTATCCAGGATCATCATATCACTTGGACAATTAAAATTACATCATTTTCAAACATTAGTTCATATAGGACTATATATTATTTTGGTTGAGCTAAAATTTAATTTATTGTATTTAAGATTGTTCATTTGTTTGAACTTGTTTATTAAAAATCTTATTAATTTGAATTAAAGTTGAATTTATTATCAGACTTCAATTTGAAATATTATTGTAAAAATATATTAAAATAATATATTATTCATAAATTTTATTCTTGATTATTTAGGAAACTTCATTACCTTTTAAGCTTATTAATTTAATTTATTTTAAGATATCAAAACAGCATAAACAGAGTATTCACTTTGTTCATAAACTTAAACTTATATAAGTTTGTTGGATTAACTAACCCCACCGAAAAGGCAAAGAATAATATTCTGTGCGATTTTAAATTAATTGAGAGACCAAACTGAAACTCACAGGTACTGGCCACTGGCCAGCGAAAGTTTTCATATTTTTTAATTGGGCAAAATTGAAAAACGCTCTGATTTTTTACGGAATCGGAAAACTCTATATTAACTGATTTTTTTTTTATCTAGTTGTAACCGGTAACCGGTAACCGGTACGAAATTATGTGTGCTGCACAATTATAGTAATTATGAAATCATAATTACTATAATATAATTATTTTTTAAGATTAAATTTCTTTAGGGTTCCAAAAAAGCTTTAAACGTCGTTGTTTGCATTTGAAATTGAGTTGTATGTGTTTCACTTCATACTTAGTTATAGATTTTGAATACGTTTTAATTTGATATATTATACGTCCCGTGGTTCAGCCTGAATTAAAGGTTATGATATCTCAAACTTTAAAATTATATTCACGTTATAAACCCTAAATTTGAGATGTCACAATTTTGATTCGGATTGAACCATGAGACACACAATATATTAAATAGAAACTCGTTTAGAGATCTACAACTAGTTACAGGGTGAAATTCATAATGGCCCGATTTCAAGCTCAAAAATATTGCTTGAATCTTTTTTCGGAGGCTCTAACAAATTTTAATCTTAAATTTTATTTCTTAGATTGTAATAATATTATACAACAATTATAGAATCATAGCCCATGAAAGACATGCTAATAATAAAAATAATACTCGAGAATAATTATCATAAAAAAATCTCCTCGCCACTCTTTTTTAATATATATGGTAAAGGAGAGATTTGACCCAACGGTAAAGTTGTTTGACCTAGAGGTCATATATGTTCGAATCCTTAAAACTAGGGGTGCAAACGAATCGAATCGAGCCGAATAATATGAAAAAATTGATATTCGAGCTCGAACTCGAAAATATATATAATATTTGAAGCTCGATTCGAAGCTCGAAAATACAAATAATTTTGGCTCGAGTTCGATTCGAAATAAAATTCGAGCTCAAGTTCGATTCAAATTGTTCGAACATATATTTGAACATATTCGAACTATAATTCAAAATAACTTAAATTCGAATTCGGCTCGAATTATTCGAACTATATTTAAGTTAAAATTGTGAAAAAATAATTAAAATTCGATTCGAGTTCGGCTCGCGAGCGGCTCACGAACAATCGAACAAAATAGTATAGGTTTGAATTCGGCTCGAAAAAATATTCGAACATGTTCGGATTCGGCTCGAATTTGATAATTTTGAATACGAATCGAATATTTTTCGAGCCGGCTCGAAAAGCTCGCGAACCGGCTCGATTCGTTTGCACCCCTACTTAAAACATCCTTTTGCAAACAAACATAGTGAGATTAAGTATAATGCATCTTTCCCTAGACCCTATACGGTAGAAGTTTTGTACACCGGACTGTCTTTTTAATTTTTAGAAAATGTAAAATTTATCTATTCAAATTGAAGATTGAAATTTAATTCAGAAAATTATTAGTTTTTTTCCATTTTCTAAAAACAATCTGTAAAGGTATGAAATTTATATGGCAAATTGTCAAATTGTCCATATCATAAACTAAAAATAAATATTAATTAATTATTTTTTTTTTCTTTTTCCGGCAGCTAGACACAGACCGAAAACACTCGTCGTTGGAGGGACTATGGAATCGTATCCAGCAAATCTTGCCGTCCAGTGGAAACACGTGGTATATCTTAGCCGTAGATCTTCGAGACCACAGCCTCCCGTCAGAGTGATGAGAGTACAAAGTGAGGGTCCATCGTTTTCCCTTACTTGGACGCCCTCCAACCCCGCTTTTCTTCTTCCCGTCCCTTGCCCTTCCTCTTCCCCGACGCCTTAAGCCATGGGAATGCGGGGCGGCGGAGATCGTAAGCGGAGGTGACGCTTTCCCGTCCATGGGAGCCGCAGCTTCTGTCTGTGATGACGGTGTGAAGGAATCTGCGCAATCCATCCTGAGTGGGGCGGAAGATCGGGGATGGTAGTCTTGGAGGCTTGCGACTATCTTTCTTGCTTCTAGGTGGGCTTTCCGCCTTTCTGGGTGCTGTCTTCTATATTTGGGCTTGGAACTGTTGGTTCTTGCCGGATCTCTTCCGCTGAGGATTGAATTGGGACGGGAGGAAGGAAAAAAAAGTAAGGATTTTTTTTGATAGTAGATCTCTAGAATTGTTTCTTTGTTATGATTTGATGAGCATCTTTATTTTTTTCTCTTTGATATTTTGGGAGTCTTATGTCTGTTAGATTTGTGTTTCGAGATATCATCTTTGTTTTTTTTTTTTTTGATTTATTTTGTTATTTGCTAGCATTTACTAGCTCTTCAACATTTCCTCATGTTTCGTCTGGGGAAAAATAATTGTGATTTCGTTGGTACTCCTTGACCACTTGATCGATCATCAAAGTATGTTCTCGTAAGTTTCCTTGTGGAACTGGTAAAAGCCTTTTTGCATTTCATTTTCGTATGGGTATTGGTGTTTTTTGTTCAGATTTTTTTTTTTTTTTTTTTGACTCAACGGCAGTTACATTGGTTATATCTTTTGAGGCAAAAGATAGGAATCAAACTCGGATTAACGGGACAAATCTGTGCCTTGGGACCGGGAGCTTCAACTTTGAAATTGTTTTAATGTACTTCAATATTATGGGTTAATGTGGTTCTAACAATTTGCACTCTGTATTCGGGTAGGAATATTAGTATTGGGGTAGGAATAATCGCTTATTATTGCCACCTAGATTTGATATTCTCTGAAATATCTCTATATGTTCTCTATTATTTAAGATTTTTTATGGTAGCTACTGAGAATGTAGACAAGATGGACATAAATCCAGGGTTTCTTTAGATCTAACTTGTGTTGGATCAACTTCAAAAACATTGATTGATTAATTAAGGAGATTGAACTGCAATAAGCGTTCTCCAGATTAATATTATCTTTTCAAGAACAACACATGTTAAATAATGAACAATAATGTAAATTCATGCTTGGAATCTTCATCATACAACAAAAAACAATTCTCTCTTTGCTCAACCTCCCTCCTAGACCACTTGTCTCTTTGTTGTTCCTCTAACCTAATGCAATTGTGCTCTATCCAAGGGAAGGATAAGTAATTTTCAACGCTGAACCCACGTTGAAAACATGGATTATAGCTAATGATCTTCCTTTACAGTTTCTGCTCTAATATGAATAAGATAAAATGTTTTAACGAACTCCTAAGGTCAAGGCGAATCACTTTGGATTCTAATTTCATGATGATCTACCAAGATGTTGGTTGAATAGAGGAGAGATATTCTTGCTGTTTGCTGTGGAGGGATGGGTAGGGATGCTTGATGACCAACAATGCTAGAAGGAGAGAGGAGATTCAACTTCATCGTTCACTGACTAAGAGAGGCGATGATTTCATTCATCTTTGGATTGAACAATTTCAACCACGCAAGAGAGATTCAATGCTGCTGACCAGTGAGAAAGAGAAAGGTCGGCCAACTGCTGCTTGACAACTCAGCGGAAGAGTCTCATATTCTTTCATTGCTCACCCAAAGCTGCAGCTCACTAGCACTGGGCAAGAATTGATGGTTGCTGCTGACAGAGGTGGAAGGAGGAAGCAATTTCGCGTGAGGGTGACACTAAGAAGGAAAAATAGGAGAGAGGCATTCCTTCTAAAAGGGGTAGGCAGGGTTATAGTGGGCAGGGGATCATGATGCAAAACCTGTTGCGTAGGAGCAACAACGACCTAGATAGGAGATCATCATTACCCAACAAACTACTCCTGCCATTTCCCATTTCTCCCAAGAAAGACAGTCATTGCTGCCCTGGTCCCATGACTTGGTTGAGGTGAAGGTCGAGCAGAGAAAGATATGGTAAGGTATTAACTACATGAGATGGGTGGGGTAGGAGGAATAAGCATAGTACGAAAAATAGGGGCTGTGACTTATGATTGGGCAGAGGAAATTAGGGCTTTAATTTTTTTTTTCCTAAATGGTTGTGGGTTGGGTCCTATGTGAATCAGGTCCCTAATGGGTTTAAGAGATGTACCGCCCAATTAGGTTTCATTTAAGTACTGAACTATAGTGGAAGCTATCCAAAAGATTATTGAAAATTTTCTTTAAACTATCCTATAACCAGGCTGTTAGCATTATATATAAATTAATTCATATTTTAATATTTCTAAATAAATATATTAGATGATGACTCAACTTTTATGTATTCTTAAATTTAAGGAGGATAATGTCTTCAATTGTTGTAAGTTATTCTTGTTTTGCCTTCCACTTGTTTGATGATTTATCAACTTTGTCCTATACTTAGAACAGGTAGCAATGACTGCATTTACCCTTTTTTTTTTTTGGAGCAGTCAGCACTTATTAACATCATGTTATGGTCTTCTTCTGTTCAAAATCTAAACACCTTTCCTTCTATTTATTTATGAAATGTTGCTTGTAATTTAATGCAAATTTTTATGTGAGTATTAAAGGGCAGTCCGGTGTACGAAGTTCTCGTTAGTGTGGGTCCCGAGGAAGGGTCGGACCACATCGAGTCTATTGTATACAACCTTACCTTGCATTTTACAAGAGGTTGCTTCCTTGATTTGAACCCATGGCCTTAAGGTCACATGACAACAACTTTATCATTACGTGACTTTCTTTATGTGAGTATTAAAATGAAAAAAATGCTACCAACAAAGTTTGGATAATGTTTGTGTTTTTTACACTAGCATAGTAGGAATTTTACCAAGGTATTATTGGCTTGATATATTTCTAGGTAAAGTTATCTTTTCTCTTTGTTATATGTACCCTAGTGAATATTGGTTTCATAATAGGGACCAAAATTTTCTTTGCTAGGGTCTTTATGTGAGGCCTAGCTTCTAATCCTTGTATATATATGCTATCAATTAAACCTTTAAAATGTGGGGCTTTATTTTTGGAGCCTCTAGAAAATTGTACATTGATTTTATGCTCCCCTTATATATATATATATATATATATAAGGGGAGCATAAAATCAATGTATAATTTTTTTTTTAACACAT
>JBAMIE010000002.1:7183012-7197045 GCA_037177295.1 Kaempferia parviflora | reverse complement strand
AGGATCTTCTGGAAGGGATCCGTTCCGCTGCGGTTGTGCGAAGTATTCGCCCGTAAAATTTTTGTTTTGCATGCCTAGATCCCTACATGACAACCTTGTTGAAGACTTATGATCAATTAATATGTATAAAGTCAAAAAAATCTTAGTTAGACATGTTTTCAAAATAAAATTATTTTCATTAAAATTATTTTTTCATGTATTTAATAATTTAATCAAGCAAGATACTACCTTAATTGACTAAATCAAACTAAAACACTAGGTCAATCTAGTTTTTTCGATTTTAGTAGACCAAATCAGCACTTGGTCGACCAACTAAAATTGAGACTTAGTTGTAAAACTGATCATTGTAAGCTTCCTTCAATCCATCAACACCTCTAGATCAATATATTTTCTCGGTAAAAATCCTAAACTCTCTTGGTCAATTTTTCATAAAAATTTAAGTAGACTATCCGGCTATGTTTGTCCATCACGGCATTATATGCATCATCCTAGTAATCGTCACAAATACCCCTTCTTACCATGCTCAATATCGGCCCTCATTTCTCGACTGACGAAATGAGGCAACGAGAGTGTTTATGATTATCAGTGTCTAATATTTGAGCACCCCATTCTTTTTTGAGTTTTATAGGGGTGTCATGGACATTATAAGGCATTATAATATAGAGACATTAGTCTTTTGTAACCATTCAATCAATTTGAACCTTTGTTCCGAGTTCTACAACAACCTTAAGTGATCAGTTCACTTATTCATGCTCACCCCAAGCGCCCCTCACAACCCATCCCCAGGTCTGTGAAAGGAGGTAAATTACGGGGTCAGCTTATAGCCAAACGCCAAGTGGCTAGGGGTGGGAGGAGTTTTTCCCGGAGGGCATGTGCTTGATTCATGCCCCATTGTAGCAAATCTGCCACTCTCTAGCCAACTGGGCACCCTGTGGAGATAAGTGACCAGTTCACTTATGCCACTAGGGTAGGTTGCATGAACACCATTCTTACTTTGGAGTCATTCGAGAGCATCCAGGTTATCATCCCTCGATAAACACCTTTATTTGTTTTTCATATTTTACTAAGCCCTTACCAGCTCCCTTCTCTGACTTGACTATGTATTTGTCACCATGTTCAATTTTGTCCATCTTAGTGCACCCAACAATATTTTGTATAAAGTTGTCATGGTTTGCATCTTACCCAGATCACCTAAGGTTAAGCCAACCTAGGTTGCCACATCTTTTTCCTATATATGTTTTTTTGTAGGTGACTAGATGTCGATGTTGCTCTATAAATTTTTATTCCATCATCTATTTCTCGATTTTGAGACAAGGAACCATGCATATGCCATGTTGTTCATCACATCATTTCTTGCATCTCTAAGGTTAGATATGTATCGGGATAATGCAACATCTCTATCAAAGCAATTTAAC
Organism: Kaempferia parviflora; assembly: GCA_037177295.1. NCBI lineage: Eukaryota > Viridiplantae > Streptophyta > Magnoliopsida > Zingiberales > Zingiberaceae > Kaempferia > Kaempferia parviflora. The sequence goes on along the minus strand of JBAMIE010000002.1, from coordinate 7,195,630 downwards.
TATATGGCCAGGCATGATCAAGAGGGACCACACCATGACCCAATCGTCAAATTGTTGTTGAGGAGAACTCAAATGACAATGACGAAGTGCAGCCGGTACCACAGCCACCATTTCTAGCACTCTCTTACTATGGATGAGAGACTGATCAAGCTAGAAGAGATAGTGACTACTCGCTTTGAAGAGCTCAAATAGGCTTCTCAACTTTTTATGAGTTCCTACAAGAGTTTATCACTTACCAATAATAGGAGCTTTACAAGATAATGAGGTCCTGACATGTAAACCAAAACCCTCCACCTTTAGAGGATTAGATATTATATTTTTATGCTCTACTTGGATGCTTGGTTGTTTAGATATTTTGGATGTTTGATCACTTTGGATGGATGTTTCCTTGACTCAAAATCTCAAGGTCACATGGCAACAACTTTAATGTTGCCCTAAGGCTCCCCTTCTCTATGCTTGGATACCAGAATATTTTTCTACACTTGGATACTTTCAGATAATTATGCTTGATACTTGATATCTTGTCATATTTTCTATGCCATGATTTTGTTAGCATTTATTTTACCTAATCCAATAGTTTTTTCATTTAAGGTTTTATATAACAAATATAAAAAGTAATATTTAATGCTCAAAGTTCTTATCAAATACTTATCAATAAATTTCATATACTTATATAAAAATATATATTTGTTTTAAACAAAATTATATCATCAGACATTTTTTGTTATCAAATATGAACTCAACAATAACATATGAAATATAAAATCAAGAATAAGCATATATAGCAATCAAAAATTTATATTAACAAAAATATTTTTTTAATTAATATACACTTATATTTTAAAAAGTACCAAATCTATATTAACCCAACATATTATGGTACCTAAATTATATATTCCAATTCAAGACTAAAACTCCAACAGGACTCAAAATTTTAAACCTTGTGCCAAGTTGAGAGGAAAACTTGTATATTGTATATCTCAAAGGAAATTACAATCCATGTATTACATAAGTAAATAACCACTTCTCTTAAAGACTGGGTTAAATATATGACTTGGTAAATTAATGTTTATTTTTCCTAATGCTCAAATGATTTCAACATCTTCTAATCTATTTGCATTTTTCTTTCTATGCTCCTTACGTCCCATGAGATGTTATCTTTCTTCACTAAAAGAGCCTAATAATGTCTTCGCCCCTTTCTTCTATTCATTGTGTGTTGTTATATGTGCCACGCAAGAAGTCCACTTAATACACTCTTTTAATAGTCCTTAAGACCCTTGCCGTGTAATTTCCTTCTACTTATTGTTAGTTTCGTGCTATTATATTGCCAAGAGAAGTCTATTCGGGAGACTTTCTCCTAGTACCTCTTTATTGATGTGCTGATGTGAGGTCAAAGGATTCAGTGCATGCATGCTTCATCTGAAAATTTGTTTCACTTTCATGCAAGTATTGCATTCTCATTTTCATCATGTTCATGTTTTGGTTTTGTGTTTCTTGTAAGAACTTTACCCGTTTATGTTATTCTTATAAAACTTTCTAGTTTATGTAACAAGATGGAGCATAGATCCTCCAACTTGACGAGGAGTATTAGATTAATTAGGGTTTGTCGGTCATATGTAGTGGATTTATTCCCACAGTTTTCAAGTTTAGAGTCTGATATGATTCCTATGCACATTTTGCAATTGAATCTTTATGAATCAATACATTCTTTCCTTGCACATTTACAAAAATTACATGAATTTCTATTTCAAATATTTGAAAAAAGTATTGGATGTACACCTTCTTAGTGCTTGCATAACATAAATCTGTTCCTTGTCATCTGAAACAGATTAAAGATGAAAAGGAACCCTGATATGCTATTCAAGATCACTCATCCTACCACTATGCTACAAGACCCTAGTATCATAAGATGTCAGTGTATCATATTACAAGAAGTGGATCAAGAAACCTACATGTAATGGATTGTATATGATACCCAGCAACTGTAGGCGACAAGAACTAGAAGATAACAGCTATAATCTGAATATATGCCAGAAAAAAATATATAAACTAAAATAATAGCAAAACTTTTTAAGCTTACACTCCAAGAAGAAAAGGCCAAACTTCAGCCCTGATTCTTGGATCAATTCCCTGAATGGAGATTAGTTTATTGAGTTAATGGAACTTCCTCAAATCAGTTATCACCTAACTAGTAGTTCATAAAATACAAATGTCATTGATGTAATCAGTTCTTACTCCACTGCGTACTTTCTTTAGGAATTTTACACCTCCTCCTCGAAGCTTTCCATCTGGTAAAAAGAAAGTATTCCATTGCTGCCTTGTTAATGGACGTTTTCTTTTCTTTCCTGACCATGGTGATTTAAGGCCACCTCTGATAGAAAATATCAAATTCAGACTACATACAAAGTAGCATAAAAATGAGAAGGTAAAAGAAATTAAATGGGAACAAAAATAAGCTCATCAAGGAGCATGGTAGCCAAACTCAGGCTTCATGTTTTAGAGAGATGGAGAATAAAAAACATTAGGAAGCTAATATCTCAAGTTTCATATTCTAGATAACATTTGCAATGTGACAACTGACAGTTTCAATGTACAGATTGCACAAATTGAAGCACTACAAGGAAACCATTAACATGAAATACCAGAATTGAAAGCCCCAATTGATGGGATCAGCAAGATCAAACCAGAAGATGCACAAGAATAAATTAGATGTTAGACAAGTGAGTATGAGTTAAGGGAAGTCAACTACAATGAATGCAATTAGGTTCATAAGTGGCCAAACTAAAGAAACAAGTGAGTGAAAATTATACCGTTTCAAAATTCCATTGTTAGAGAGAAATCAGGAATCAAATTGACAGGTAAGGGGACAGAAAAGACACGAAGAGAGATAAGACTAACCGACTGGAAAAAGGTGAAGGTGCGACAACGAGAAACGATCTCAGATGATTCCGTGACGACTTAGGTGACGGAGAAGAAGACGAAGTACGAATTCGTGGCAAAGTTTTCATCTATAAAGTGTACTGGTTCTTCTATCTCTCTCTATTCTAACAATTCGATTTTTTTTAAATAATAATTATTGTTTCTCCTTTTTCCCACAAAGAAATTTAGGACGGGAGGGTGCTACGCTCTCTGTCTTTTTGTTTTGTTTACCTACGGGAAGACATGACCAAAGTGGCGGTCAAGGCGAGTCCAGCCATGGCCGTAACGCCCAGCGCTATGCCGGCATGCCACCGCCCATTGCTTCCTCCGGTACCCCAGATCCAAGCGCCGCCATTGTTGCTGCCGCTGCCCGCATCCCTTCTAACGAAGCTTCCGATCCCTCGTTCCAACCAGCTCCAACCCCACATCGATTCGCTCGCTGCCGATATGATTCGTCTCCAACCATCACAGGTCGCAACAGCAGACGGCTCCAATCGCAAGATCCGTCCTCCGTTGCAGTAACTGGAAAAGGAAAGTGCCCAATATTGGCATACATATTACGCGGATTAACAATGGGTTAAAAAGGAATTTCCTGCTGATTTATTTGATAAGATTTTTCAATAACCATTCGACCCTTTAATTTACTTAACCATATAATCAGGCAACTGAGTTTCTTAGGATAGGGCGGTTTTGAGTCGACTTAAATATAAAATTAATCGATTAACTGCTCAAACGGTCGCTCAAATTTAAGTTGATTTTTTTTTTTTTTTAGTTTTGATTTAACTCTGGTAGATTAAGGGTCAATTTACTTTGGAGAGTGAAAAGTAAACTATTTTTACTTAATTAAAATTTAAAAGGTAAGAAAAATATAATTCATTAATGGATAGTTTTAGAGTTAAAATTGATCATTTTAAAATTGGACAAAAAGTAAATGAGGGAGAAAAAATAATCAATGTATACATTTTCATTCATAAAATTACACTATATAAAAAATGATATATGTACCATTTTTAATTTATAAAATTATATCATATATCCAAAAAAATTTTGATGTATATACACTTTTTCACTTAGGACTTTCTGCATTGATCAGTTAATTGGGTGTTATAATATCTTATTGTTGTTAAAACTAATACAAACAAAAGTTAATGTCTATGTGTCATTAACTCTCATTAAATGCGTTCAATAAATTGAATGTGTTCAACAATAAAATTTTTATATAAATTTTTTTTATATGCATGGACACGCTACATGGGGTTTATATATATATATAAAATAATAATTTATATAATAAATATATTTAAAAATAATTTTATGTAATAAATATATTTAAAAATATTATTATTTATTTATTTTAAATAATATTCATTTAAATTATATAAATAAAATTAAAACTATATTTATTTAATATAAAAATAAGAATAAAGATGTTAATATTATGTGTCATGTGGACCCCATAAATAATGAATATTAATGTTAAACGAATGTGAAAAAATGAAGGTGTTAATATAATATGTATGTGACATGTGAATTCCATATTTTTTATTTTTTATGAGGTGTGAGTGTTATAACTCTCAAGAAATATGGATGCCCTTATAAAATTACATCGCACGGACCCACCTTCCTCGATCAAGGTAAATAAGCATATTAAAAAAGAAATTTCTTTCTTTTTCTATTCTCTTCCCATACCCCTAGATTTATTTTATCTATCCATCATTCATTCTTCTAGAAAAACAGAACATACAAGATGAGATAAGAAGGATAGACAGTTAGGTCTCCTATTCTACCCATTAAATATATTGAAAAGTGTTCATGATTATCCCAGAGCAATCATCATTCTTAGATTTGTTATCCAATTGAAAAAAATATAGTTACGATTCAAATTTTATATGTCTAGTTAACCGTTAGAATATCCAACCATTGCACTAAAACTTCGGAGCTAATTTGTATTTAACTTGAGTAGTTTATTTGAATATGATTAAGGAGATGCTTGATAGACGGGTTTAGCATGCTAGAATGAGAATGAAATTCGCTTCATTCCCATTCTTGATACTTGGTAGACGGAAATCAAAACCCAATCCCTCTAAGTTATCGTTAAACTTATTCCCCCTTAATTAAACCTATTAGCATTTCTATTATCAAATATATACCAAGCGCCATTTAAATTTTTAAGTTGAAATTTATTTAATTATTTGTAGCTTTTATATTCTTAATGTTATTTGTTTGCTCAGTCACGTGGATCGTTTATTCATTTATTTTGAGAGGATATTTATTTATAATTTTATTATTAAGTTTCATAATAAATTTATTGATTAACATAATTCATACACTATATTCGTATTAAATTTATTTATTTAGTTTAATTTTATACACGTTAAATGAATATCACGGATTGGAAAAAGACGGAGGATTTTTTTTTATATATAAAAGGCATTTTTGAATATTATATTTATTAAAAGACATATTATTTTTAAATTTACGAAAGGTTGTAAAAAAAATATAAATTTTTTTTTTTATCTCTCACGCCAAAGTCGATGTTGGATGCACAATACCATCTTAATATTAAGTCCATATTGGACCTGATATTTTAAAATATCAGACCTAACGTGGAATTGATATTTTATCATATCAGGTTCAACGTGGGCTACACAGGTGGGACTTTAGTGACGGGAGGAGTAAAAGAAAAAATTTATATTTTTTTTCTGTGTCTTCTGATAAATTTAAAAGTATTATACACTTTTTAATAAATATAATATCTAAAAACACCAGTTAGTAAAAACCTGGATCGCCTTTCTTAAAACTTCTATAGTGCTTAGTTTGCAAAGAATAAAAAAAGGAGACCAGAGTAGAAACTCAAACAGAAGCTAAAATATAAGGACTAAGATGGGCATCCAAGATTGATGGAATCGTCAAATGAGCCTCCTTTTCTAATAGAATCGTCAAATGAGTCTCCTTTTCTAATAATTAACTAGCTTACTTGGTTTTAAGGTTTAGTAAATCAAAATAAATAGATCAATTAACCAATATACTATTTATCAAGATCAGATCCGTCGGTCGGCGGTGGTCGAGTGGTCAGGCTACTGGGCACCGACCAGGGGGCACCTCTAGGTGGTCTGCGCCCCGCCCAGACCCAAACTACAACTTGGATAGAAATGTGAACCTATGGAAGGATCATAACTAATTGCAGCCGTGACCTGGTTGAATTGCGGTCGTGACCTGACCGAATCGCTGTCGTAACCCAACCGAATCGCGATCGTGACCCGGCCCAGCCGAATCGCAGCCGTGATCCAGCCACAATTACATTTTGGACCATCCTCTAATCCCAAAAGAGTAGACCAAAAGATCCTCTCTCTGATACGCCTACAAGTGTAAGAGTATATCAAAGTAATATAAAAGATTATCATATCCAAAAAGAATTAGGATTCTAATCACTAATAGGTGTGCTAACGTAAACTAGTTAGACAATGTAGAGACTTGATTTGATAGACCCACGTGATTATATGAAGAATAGAATAAAAGAGAGAGTAAGAGAAAGAGTAAGAGATTAACCAAGGTCTTAGGGATGTTCTAGTGTATATATTTCATCATAATTAGTGGCTATCATACAAGAGTTAGCCATTTTCTAGTTTCCAATCCTAGTCTTGTAGGTAATCTACATGAACATCAACATCTCCCGTCGGTGAGTTAGATTATCTCCTTATGTTATCCAAACGGTAGCAAGAATGATAACTAACTTAGAGAGTCCGGTTAAAGGATTACCCTTGTCACTAGGGCTCCCGGTCATAGATCTCTAGATTAATCCAAGCTATTCCTAATATTGAATTAGTAGGAATCAATTAAGTTCTTAGAGAACCATGCATGACCATTCCCTATAATTTGGTTTTCACTCGCTAGATGAGCGTGAATGCACCCTGTCACCAAGGCCCCTCCTTCACAGTCTAACGAGTTAATCTCCATTACAAAGATGATCACCCTTCCAATGATGCATTGGTTTCATTCAAGCACATTCATATCAAAAATATTATTTGTGCATTCCACATCCATACAAGAAATTATAATCAAATGCACATCTCCAAAAGAACACATTCATTCAAGAATCACACACATGATATATCATTTATAATAGATTCCATTCATCAAGAACACAACACATTTACAAGATCACATGCAATTCATCAAGAATTCATCATTCCATCAAGATCATCCATCAATCAAAATCATATCAAATTCATACACATAATACATCATAAGAAACAAGACAAGATCCTCATTAACAAAGGAAATTAGGATCAAATCAAGAGTTACATTCAGACCATCCAATCACAATTACTCCCTCACACTAGAACATGAATTTACTCACAAAACATAGATCAAGATTCGAAGAAGGCCAGTAATTCAAGGTTCTTGCGATCCAATCCAAGAAGTAGAGGGGGAAAGGAAAGAAGAGACTTATCTTTAGGGCTTCTTCTTCAAGATCCAATCCATTGCTTCAAATATAGATGATGCGTAGAGGAATCTAGTGTCAAAAATCGTCAGAAACTCGCCGAAAATGTGGTGGAGTCCTTGGCGGTCAACCCCTAGGGCCAAACCTCCTCCCCAAGTCAAGGGAGGAGTCCCCTTTAAATAGGAGAACTCATCAGACTGCCACACGCCCCACCCACACGGATGTGTAGATCTGCACGATCATGTGAGGGTGGCCACAGCCGTGTAGTACACGACCGTGTGACACTCACACGGGCCCGTGGGGCTTTCTTCTGGTGAAGTAGTCACACGGGCGTGTGAGAGTCACACGACCATGTGGGCTCCTTGCTGTAAATGACACACGACTGTGTGAGGATCACACGGCCATGTACGGCTCCACCCGGCTGCTTGTGCACAGCTAGGACCAATGTCACATGGTCGTGTGACCCAAGTACACAACCCTGTGCTGCTGGATCACTTTAATTTCTATCTGTCCAGGAACTCCTTTATAGCCTCACGCACATCTCAAACGAGCTCCGAGGTACGCATAAGATGTGGAAAATACTCCAAAGTACACATCCTGCAATGAAAACTATAAAGAGTAGATCTCCGAACAAATAGGGGAAACTATACTGAAATACATATAAAAAGGTAGTGTAATAGCGTAAATCGTATACAAGAAATCCAAGTGATGTGCAATAAACCATGCATAATGATAGGTACAATCTACACACATCACTCTCCTATTTATCACCCTCTTGGAGCTTTAACATGAAAACTTCCTCTCTTTTCGATTTTGATTTAACTTTTCCTCACGGTGTAGGGTTTATTTTTTTCACGCATATAGCTAAAAATACAACATGACTTTTTATTTTCTCAAGTAACTAAATCGATTTTCAATTTTTTATGATCTTATTGGTATGATTGGGTATGATTTTTTTTTTTTATCATTATCTTATTTCAAGGACAGATTTACTTGTTATAAACTAGTTATGTTTATTGTTAGTGTGCCCTTAGATGAACCAAACTCCTGTAATTTTTGCGATGTTGTTTCCTAATGAGTATATATCCTATGAGCATTATATGAACATGACCCACTATGTAAAAGCTAGCAAACAACTACTATAAAATGTGCAGCCAGTTGTTAGCTGCTATAACAATATCATTATCTAATTTTGTTTAATTGAGAATGACATTTTGATTAAATAGCATTTCAAATTATAAAACAAATTAAGAGGACTCCATAAGATCTACTATAGGTAAAATAAACATGAATATCATCCACCACTATAACAAATTTGAATTTTCGTAGCGTAGCATCAACGATGCATGTTTATAATACAGTTAATATTAGGTTTTACAGCACACCTAATTATGCAATACAAAAAAAACGACACTGTTAAATAAATACCCACTCAATAAATATTATCTATGACATGCAATACAAAATGTTAAAACCTAATTTTAATAGTACGTAGAGCACACTGTTAAATTTAACATTAATAACGCACAAAGTGTGCTGTTAATAGTTTTAGAATTTTAAGGTTTTTAAAATTCCATGTATCACACACTCTTTGTCGAAATCCCTCCTGCGCTGAATTAATCCATCCTCCTTCTTCACTGCCCGAAACCCTTCCTCTTTGCCGAAACCCTCCTCTCCTGGTGTGTCGCTTCTTCTCTACCGAAACCCTCTGCTCCCCATGCTCCACCTTCGTCTCTGTTGAAATGCTTCGCTCCTTATGCTCCACCTTCCTCTCTATCAAAACCTGTCTTCTCTACCAAAACTCTCTGCTCCCCATGATCCATCTTCCTCTCTGTCGAAACCCTTTGTTGTTTCCATTAAAGAGCTCGAGCATGGAGGTCAAGAGGTGACCTTGGAAACCATCTGCTATTTCCTCAAAGAATTGATTTTATTTCTACATGCTTGCTATTCGTTTCAAACAACTTGATTGGTACTTTGAAAGGTGATAAGTTCCCTTTCTCTTGAAAGAATTGAAGACTTTTCTACTCATCTGATCATGCACAACTTTGAATGAATGTTCTCTTTGAAAGAATTGAACCATCACTTGATGAATATGTATATAATTGAGGCTTTCCGACTCACTAGATGTGTTTAATTTTATGTTTAGGACTAGTTATAGTGATTCTTATATATTTTAGTAATGGATTGTAACTTGTATGTTAGGATTTTGGTCATTTACGAAATGGATAAGGAATAGATCTATTTACCTTCAAGGCTTTTACCCGAGTATGAAGAAGGGGTTCAACAATTTCTTGCACAAGACAGGAACTATGTCAAAACATGTGAAGTAATCTTATATCCTTGAAAGCATTTTCAAAATAAGAAGTACATGAAATTTGACCAAGTATATGAGCACTTAATTATTAAGGGAATCGATCATTCTTAAACTATTTGGGTCTTCCATGGTGAAAGTTATACCTCACAATTTCAAAGTGAAGGTTGTTCAAGAGGAGTTCAAGAAGAGGGGGATGAAAGTAGAGAGACATATCACTTATATAGAGATGTCTTTGTGCCAGAAGAAGAGGTTGAACACACTATGTCTGATGCAAGAGATTATGAATTTGCTAATTTATTAGAAGATGTAGAAACTCTTCTCTTTCTTAGTTGTACAACTTACACAAAGTTGTCAACAATTGTCACATTATACAATTATAAGTCTACTAATGGTCATGCTGACAATAGTTTCAATGAGCTTCTTAAGATCTTATGTGGCATGCTTCTAAAAAAATACACTTTCAGAAAATGTTTACTCAATAAGGAAGCTATATATTGAAACCATTTGATTTAGGATATGAGAACTGTTGGGGTGCCCGATGCGCTATTTAAAAAATTTGTTTCGAAAACAAGTAGGCGAAGAATAATAATTTTCTAAATTGTTACAACACACAACACACATAACCACAAGACACACATGTGTCCAACATAATCATAGAAATAATAGCTTCATTAGAAGTATACCTACTGGATAATGTGAAATGAAAATGACATCAATGAGCAAGTCTAGCAAGACTTGCCTCTACTTGTATTCACGTCGAGATATCCTCTAGACGACTTCACTAAATCACGTGTCGTATCTCCACTTTAGTACAGGCCGAAGGAGGGCGGCAAAGCGATCCATGAGAGGATCCATGGTTTGATTCAGTACTCGGTGGTAAAAGGCAGCCCAATGGTACAAAATGAAGTGTACTGCCGCTGTCCGGGTGCTAGAAATTTTGTTGCTTGTGAGGGACAGCAAGTCCGGTGATGGCGAAGTTCCAATAACAATTATTGCTTGACAAAATAGTACTTTAAGGCAGCAAGAAGAAGGCTGGATGATAGAATTCTGGCGGTAGGGCAACAACTTGGTACGGCAGGGCGACGTTGGGCTATTGTATCACCACTGACAACAACCTTTTTTGCGGTGGCCGATGACTGACCGGTGGAGGAAGAGGTGACCGACGGTGGAGCTTGGAGGTCCTCTTCTCTTGTGGTCGGCGATGACAAGGAGAGGAGAGGAGAACAAATCCTAAAACAATTTTAGGTTAAGTTCAATTGGTGTGTTTTTCTCTCCAACCTAGATCTATATATACATCTCCTAATGGGTTTGAAGAGCAAGTTCAAACTTGTACCAGCTAACCCAAAATCATATCCATTAGACTTAAGTTTGGTTCAAGACCAAAACCATATTGGTTCAAAACCAAACCACCTTGGTTCAAAAACTAAACCATCTTTAATTAAAACCAAACCAATTTGGTTCATAATTAAACCAAAGAGGGTCTAACTCATCTACAAGAGATGCGGCCTATCCACGCTTCCATTGCTCCAAACACTTTCCATATTTGCCCTTGTCTGGTCTAACTCTTTTGGTCTGAGAATCTAATTCTCAAACTTTTTTATGTATTTCAGATAAACTCGTAGTGCATGTGACCTTATAGGTTCCCGATTATGTTGGTCATTCATAATTAACCATTAATTATGAACAAATTATGAGTGTCATCTAGTAGTACATGATGATCCCCAATTGACTGAGAAATCACAGTTGATTCTAGAACCACTTCTAAACCCTTCAGCAATTACAGTTATTCATACGTCTGTTCCTTTCACTCATCTTATATCCACTTAGTTCATGACATGGTTTATGTGTCAGTCTCCACTATGCTGACTATGTCACACCTAGCCCAAGTAATAGGTCCTTGTCCTATGGATTCAAATTACTCAAACATGTGTTCATAAAGACCATCCTCTTGACTTGTAATTCTTTGGCCAAAGACTTACGAGTAATAATCTTGACAAGAGGCCATAAGGTATATGTCTCCTTATAAAAAGGAGTGATGAATCCTCTAAGCTCTATTCAAACATCTTCAAGCATATTGACTTATACTCAATCATCCCAAATTAAACTTACATCTCTTAGGAGATGATTGTCAAGATGTCAAAGTATAAACCTTCATAACCAAGATGACTTGAATACCTCGAGAGTAAGAAAACTTACACTCGAACTGCAATGAGATCTTCATTGACATGTGGAGAACCACATGAAATCTGATATCAGGTCACATCCAATGAACTAGTAACCCTTAACCAACATCGATTCATTAACTCTCAATATCCCAATATTTCTAGACAGTGAAAACCAACTACTTGGATAAATAAGGAGCATAACATATGCTAGTCTTATAGAATTGATGGTGTCTAATCTCATCAATTCATCTATTAGAGAATATTTCAATATGTACATAATTACAAATGGAGAGATACCTACTAATTGTTATTCAATCATAAATTCTCTTATACTATGTATTGTATTATGTGTTGGTCCATAGGTTAGTTTTGATGTGACCAACCAAGTTAGGTTAGTTCCTGTGTTGCTCTAACCTTATGTCTAAGTGTGTAGGAGCTTAGGAACACAAGAAGTCGAGCGAAAGACACATCAGACGAGAAGGATGGTGTGGGAGAGAGCCGATGGGCTTGACACATCCAAGGGACGCGGAGCTACGGAAGAGTATATTGGTGGACTAGAAGGACGCGCGCGGCGGTCTGAGGTATGAGAAGCTGAAATGGAAGGGCGCTCGAGGAAGGACGGAAGTTGGGTTTGGGTGAGCCCTATTCTAGATGTTTAAAATCACCCAGAAGACCGTGGGAGCAGTTGGAAGGAGCCGGAACAAGTCCGGGCACCCGGAAGTGGATAAAAGTCTATCTTGTCTGCATTGACGAGCCATTCGGGGGGGGGGGGGGGG
>JBAMIE010000002.1:6953162-6966370 GCA_037177295.1 Kaempferia parviflora | reverse complement strand
TGCAACTAAAATTTAAAAGTGGAACATTGGCACAAAAATTGTCACTGTAGAAATTTCTTGCTATTCACTTTGTTTTGTCATTTGTTGTTGAAGCTTGGAAACTTTATGCCCATTAGTCTCGTGTGAAGAAGTGCAGTGATCCATTACATAAATAGAAATTGATCGCTTTCCTAACAGTTTGAGACTTACGGGAGCAAATATGAGGATTAGAACTCGAATCGCAATAGGGATGAATATTTTTGAGATGGGCTTCTAAGTGTGCATAAGTTGTGCTCCGGATTTACCCTGTATGCAAATCAAGGGAAAAGCCATCTACCTCTAGGATTAGTCAAACGAAGTCTGAACGTCTAGATTATATTAAAAAAAGGGTGATCCAACGGACATAAGACTTCCTTAGAAAGATGGTTCAACTTTAGAGTTATTGCTTTTAACTTTCAATTGAGTGAAATGGTTATTTTGTATTCATTATTTCTAAAACTGTAAGAAAGAATTATTATCACAATAAACTTTTAGATTTTTTTTTTTAATAATCTAGATGTGATTAATCCTAGAGACAGACAACCTTCCCTCCTAGTTTGCCTATTTAGGTAAATTCAGAGCCCAGCTTATGCACACTCAAAGACCAATCTCCAAAATATAGACCAGCCTTTACATTTAGATTTCTACTTTGACTAAGCATAGCTCAGCCTTTACTGACATGGCATATAGACCAAATATATACATTATGCTAATATGTGATATGCAAACAAAACAAGAGCAGTAATTCAAGATTCAAAGCTGAAGCAGAGAAAGCAAAATCATGATTTGTCTCGTCGTATGCTACCTTATAAGAAAACTCATACATGTAACTACTACAGTAAGAATTTAAATTAAGGAATGAAGAGAGAATAAATAAGAACTGAAACTAGATATTGGAGGCAAAAATTGCCGTACCTTCCCATAGCATCATAAGTTGCAGCAAGATTGCTATACACCCCAAGGGTATCAGGGTGAGACATACCGCTTTCCAGCTCAAGAACTGTCCTTGCTTCCTCGAATAGGGCAGCTGCCTCGTCGATCTTAAACAGTTGAACACACGATAGCCCCATCTGGTTCAGCAAAACTCCAAAGAAAGCAGATTTCCTCTCCCCGCTTGCCCTCAATTTGGACACAGCACTTTCGAATGAGCTCCTTGCTTCCCCATACCTCCCAACCATGTAGTACATAACACCCATCTGGGCCTCTATCCCAGCCACCGTGCTCCACTGCCCCGGTGAATCCTCCAGAAGTTTGAGCGCCTTCTGCAGCAGCTTCAGTGCATCCTCCGGTTCACTCATTGCCTCATAAATGGCAGCAATCTCCATCATCCCTCCGGCAAGATCCTCATTGGATGACCCAGGCACGGGCTTCGCGTAGATCCTCAGCGCATTCTCGCAGTAGGATTTGGACTCACGGAACTTGCCCGTCTTGAAGTATAGATCTGCAAGGCGGGCGAGGACGGCAGCAACGGACGGGTGGTTGTCGCCCTTAGTGGACTTGAAGACAGTAAGGGCTTTCTGATAGGAGAAGACGGCCTCATCAAAGCGGCCAAGGGCAAGGTAGGTGTCGCCAATACCAACATCCACAGCCGCAACGTCTACATCCTGAGAGTTGGCGATAAGCACCATGGAAGCCAGGACGAGGTGCTCAAGAGAAGCTTCATAATCGCCTTTGGCCTCGCAGATGAGGGCCATTAGGCGGCGATCGGCGGCTTCCTCCAGGGACGCCGGGGGGCTGTGCTCGCGGTGGATCTCAAGAGTCTTGCGGCATAACATCTCGGCCTCCTCGAACTGCATCGCTTGGACATGGGCTTCCGCCAAGTACCTGCCATGGCGATTAATGGACGAGTGATCAGCATTGTGCTTGTCGGAAGGGGTTCGAACTTTAGCGAGTGGATTTATTGAAACGAAATATTTGCAGGTAAAATCCAATGACATGCTCAGTCACTAGCGGTCACAGAGTCCGGATAGAATGTCGGTGCACACTCAGGAGAGGCCGTCTCGTGCCAAAATGACGCCAGAAAAGGGCATCTGCTACAGAACGTAAGTATCCTCAGATTCAAACAACCGATAAGCGTCTACAGACCAAGGTAACCGTCATCTTCTTACTCGCCGTCGACAGAGGCGCACTGTAGCGCTCACGATCCAAACAACTGATAAGCATCTACTGACGACGGCAAAACCTACCGATAGATTATTTTGAGAGGAGCGGCGACAGGGTGGAAACGACGCCGACGAATGTTCGAAAAAACGGAGATGTGACTGTAGAAGTTTAGTATCGGAAGACTCACCTGCAGGTCTCGGCGACCCTCGGGTCGCCTTGCCCGAGCGCCTCCATCTGGATCTCGAGTCCCTTGGTGTAGCACACTATGGACTGCTCCATCCGCCCGGCTACGGCGTGGGTGTCCCCCAGTTGCATGTACCCGGAGAAGGCGGCGAGAGCGTGGTCAGGCCCACGCGCCGGGTCCGTTGCTCCCACCGCCCTCTCCAGCGCCGTCACTGCCTCCTCGTGCCGCCCCAGCCCGCTATAGATCGCCGACGCAACGTGCAGGCTCATTGCCAGCTCCAGCCGCCGCTCCTCTCCCCCGGATCGCTCCAGCGACCTTGACGCCCGCAACGCGTACTCCAGTGCTTTGCTCGGCCCCTCCCCGGACGCAATCGCCCCCCGCGCCAGCTTCAACAGGAACGGCCCCAGATCCGGGTTATCCAGCGCCGTCTCGTCTATCACGGCCGGGAGTAAATCCCTTGCCCCTGCGCCGGCGGCAGATCCTGGCCTCTCGAGAGAGAGCCTCCGCTTCCCAGCGGAAGAGGAGCCGCGCTCCACGGACCTAGCGCGGGCGGAGGAAGGCGTCGGCGACGGCGTTTTCTTGGGGACCGGCGAGGCCGCCCTGGGCTCCCTCCCAGGGTCTTGGTTGTCAGCGGGGAGGAGAATCTGGGCGCGTGCGTCTCCGCCGTCGGGGACGTCGACGCGGAGAGGCGGTACTTCCGGCGGAGTGACGAGGCCGGGCATCGTGGCGGCGGAGGCGGAGGCGTCGGAGGAACGGAAACTATGTTTTCTCCGGACAAGAAGAAGGAATCGTTTCAGCAGGAGGATTGCGGATTACAGATCTGGCGTCGGCCCCTCTTCTCTGTAGGAAGTTGATAGACGAGCAAGAACAAATAATACTCTTCTCTTCCGGCGTCGGCCTCCTTCCGTCAGATCAAGATCCTACGGTCAAGTAAAAAAGGTAAAAGATAAAAACAGGAAGAAGGCGAAACGAAAGTGTTCCAATGCATAAAAAAAGAGAGTAAAAAAGGCAATTGATGGCCGGTCCGGGTGGAGCCCAGGCCAACCGGATTGGCGGACTGGCGTAGAAGAAAAGAATAATAATAACGGTGGGTGGGTGGTTGGGTAGATAAGGAAAAGATTTACCCACTATCGTCTCTGCCGGGGTCGCGTAGCGACAGCCAATAGCATATAGGACAAGTCATTCACATGGGTTCGGATATTTATATGGCAAAGATGCTGACTGAGTCTATTTGTGCCGTTTACCCAGACAACTACCTTCAATAAAAACGCAGCCTACTGGCTGAGTTTTCTACTTTTCTTTAGCTCCCGGTCCCACCACCACACTGGTTGTGATGTGACTGGGCTGGTGGGGAAACACTCATGAAAAATAATTAAATTCAGATAAATATAGTTTAATTTGTATTATAAGTCAAAACGCTCATTATTAAAAAAAACATGTTCTAAACATTTTTATTTTATTAAGTTAATATTATCATGGTAGTTTTAGTAGTTTAAATAGTTTCGTGCCACTGTACGCCGCCGCAAAGAGTCGGTGATAAGTGGCACCCAAGAGCTTGCGTACACTCCGACAAGCACACGAAGCATTAAGAACCCAAAATTAGGAAAAAAATCCTCAGCTCAGGTACTCCGACGCTCAAGTTAGAAATCATCCTCCAATTCAGAAAATACAAGATACAGAGAGGAAGAAGATGAACAGTAAATACAGTGGCCAAAGTCTAAGGGTCCACAAGTCCTTAATGTGTATACATGCGTGCATTTTTATACTACATGTTAGAGTCTAGGTGGTAACGAAGAGATAAGGAATATTCGGACAAGAGAATATCAGGTGCAAAAGTTGCAGGGAAGGCTTCTCAGAAACTTCTATGTGCCTGGCTGTCAGAATATTCTCTGACGCAAGCAGTTATTTTCTTACAGCGGTTGTAATTCTCTGACAAGGTTATCTCTAGGAGGTGACTAGGTTGGCACCCGTGCTGCTTTGGTTTTGTGCTGGGAGTGATGGTCCTGAGAATCGAAGAGTGGATTTTCGAAAGGATCAGGTCGGTGCAAGGGTCGCCGAGTTGTGACTTAGAGCTGTGATCATGAGCGAGAAACTGTGCCCTACAGGACCAAGCCAGTATAGGAGCTGTCCGGCTGTATGATTGAAAGTTATAACTGAGATCCCAAGTTTGGTCTTAGGAAATCCGTCCGGCAAGAAGTCGGCCGAGTCAATGCTTAAGGTTTGATCCTAGGGGATCCGATTGGCGAGGAGCTGGTCGTGTAAGTGCTCAAGGTTTGATCCTAGGGGATCTGACTGGTAAGAAATCGGTTGGGTAAGTGCTCAAGGTATGATCCTAAGGGATCCGACTGGCGAGGAGCCCGTCAAGTAAGTGCTCAAGGTTTGATCCTAGGGAGTCCGACTAGTGAGGAGCAGGTCGGGTAAGTGCTCAAGGTTTGATCCAGGGGGTCCGACCGGCAGGGAGTCGGTTGAGTAAGTGATGCAACCGTGTAATAGGGCAAGTGCCCATGTGATGTATGTGGGATGCCAGGAAATTCGACCAGCGCTACGCCAGTCTGGTGTGGGTTATGTCCGCGAAATGTAAGTTGTGTGTTAGGGCACCTAACCGGTGCCAAGGCGGTCAGATGTGCTCTACACTCCTAAGTTATAAGCTGGGCCCTGGAGGATCCAATCGGCCCCTAAGTCAGCCGGGTGTGCGTCGTGCCTGTAAGACGTATGCTGAGTGATCGAAAATCTGATCGACGCTAAGTCGATCGGGCAGATGCATTGCTTGTAAGGTGGGGAGTGATCGCTAAAGAACCTGGCCGACATTATGCAGCCGGTTGGCACTGTGCTAAACACAGGTGACCATACAGTGTGGGGTGTTGGGTCTCTAGTGGGTTTCGAGAGGCTGTCATAGGAAACCCAGTCTACGTGGAGACCAGCCGATCTAACCGCATCTTCCTTTACTCTGACTCCCACATCATCCATGATTTTGACCGTCACGTTCCCAAAATTTTGACCATCATGTCATCATGACCACTGTCCTTGTGCAAATCGTAGGGTCACTTATAACGTGTTGTATCACTAATATTGGTCAGATTATAAGAGTTTTTAAATATTATAATAGCTTTAAAATATTTTTATCTGAATTTTAATATTGGAGTGATTTTGATTAATATTATTAAAGAGCATCATTTGTAATGGCCTACTTGTCCGTAGATCTTTTTTTAAATAATTCTCCAAATTAAATTTTGGCCCAGCTCATTTTCGAATTCCCCCGAGCCTTAAGTCTCAGTCACCAAGCTTGAGTATCAATTATTAAAATGATTTTTTATACAGTTATTAGTAAAATATAAAAAGGATAAAGTGTTTTTTAATTTATTTTCGACATCCATGAGTTTCATGCTAATAAAAATAAGGAGCAGTCTTTTGTTTTTTAAAATTAAGCCTAAGCGATTTTAGAAGCTGACACACTGTTATGTCTTGTTTTACAAATTAAGTTAAAGTGTTTAGATAAATTTATTTTAAATAATCTAGGTGGTGTTTGGTTGATATGTTTGGGAACGAAGGAATAGAATTATAGTAGAAAATAGTATTTAGATTATAGGGTTAGGAATGATAATTTAAAAATGATTTACAGATTTATGGGAATTACCAAACTCATATAACTTGATGAGTTTTATTTCTGTTCTCATTCTCATTCCTTCTTATTATCAAATCTATACTCATAGTCATTCTAATCATTTAACCAAAACGTTATCTAAAGATTTTGATGTGCTTGATATTATAAAATCTTTTTATTACAAAAATATATATATATAATACTATTAAGTTAATGTAACTATTATATATGTATATATATAAATAAATAACTAGTTTATAATTTTATATAATAAATGTTAAACTTATGGAAAAAAACTATTTGATATTTTAGATAGAAAAAATATGTATAAGAAAGAGAAGAAATAAATATACACAGAAAAATAAGGATATAGAAAAAAATTAGATAGAGAAAAAAAATTAAATTCTAATCGAGTCGGAGAATTTATGCACAGGAGATAAAAGAAATGGAAAGGAGTGTCGAAGACTTTGTGCGCTGGGAATAGAAGATGACGATGAAAAAAGAAGATGACAGAGAATATGACAATGAGAAAAGAAGTCGGCATAGAAAAATTTATTAGGTTTATAAAAATATGTGGAAGATAGGATGAGAATTAATGAAAAAAAATATATAAGGATATTTAAAAAAAAAATTATTAAAATAATATTTTTTTAAGTAGAATTTTCTTTTCCTTTTTTAAAATAGTTTATTTTATAAAAAAAATTTATCAAACATATTTAAAGAATCTATGAGTTTAAAATTTTTTGTAGAATTTATAAAAGCCAAACAACTTCAAATCATAAAAATTAATTAACAGAAAATATGTAATTAAAAAAAGGGAACAAGACGAAGAGATAACCGTTTGTGTATTTTTAAAACAAATTGGTCCGATTTGAATATTCTCCGTCTTAATAATTGTATATCCATATCCATATTTAATAATAGTACCAAATTTTTTTGAAAATATGTCGTTATCTCACTGAAAATGATCGCATAACAATAGCTTCTACGGGGCCTACGGATGTTGGATAAGCGAAGTGGCTATGCTACCTAAACTTATTTTTTGCCATGAATACCGATCAGGCCCGCATAAATTTGCAAAGCAATAGTTAATGTTATTTAATTAATTAAAAGCTAGCTACTATTTTTGTCTGCAATTAATATATTGTGGATTTGTGGTAATTAATACGGGGAACAGGTCTGGTTTGTGTGTTTGTTAGAGATGCAAACAACTCCTGTTTTATTATGATTAATTGATTCTTTTACTTTATTTAGGACGTCTCCAATGGTTAGAGCTCTGAATGAGTTTTTTTTATAGCTCTAATATGCCACATCATCATTATAATTTTTTTTTAAAACAAGCTCTAAGTGAGCTTTTTTGTAATATAATTCATAACATATAGTTGCATGCTTCGTGCATATTACATCAATATCAAGACAAAAGAGCAGGTTTGAATTTTCAAACATGTTCTTAAACTACAAACCTAAAAGCTCACTTCTACAATAGCTAAAGCTTTTTCATTGAGGTTTTTTAACTTTACAAACCTCTTACAAACCTTGCATTGGAGATGCCCTTAAAGATTCACAATATCTCTTGGCTCAAACAAGTAAACCGATCATGATATTGATAAATGAAACGTCTATGTGACTGGACGAAGACAAAGACATATGCGATTGGCCGTTAGTAGTATTCTTAAATCTCAGTGATTCAGGGGAGATAAAATGGTATCACGATACGTGCTACTGGAACAGGAATTCGAATAGACATAAAAGGATAAATAGGAGGTAGAGAAGTCTTGCCCGCACCTTATGTTGAAGTAATTGTCAGGATCCCTTCGAGCCTGTTCCCGAGAAAACTTCACAAAGAAGAAAAGGTCAAAACCGACCAGTTACCACGCCTTGCATATTCACCCTAACCCAAAAAGAACCCCAGAAATCAAGAAAGGGGAAACCGTGAGGGAACCTTCTCCCCGACGAGGGAATTCGTGACGGCACCGGCGTGATCCCATCTGGTGGTGGACTTCCTCAGGCGCTTCAGCAAAAGGACGCCACCCAGCAACACCAGCGCCTTGAGGACCAGCCCGCGAGCACGACCAGGCCCAGTACCGGCGCTGCTGCCGCTAGGCTCCGCGCTCGTGACCATCCTCCTTCTCCGGTGGTTCCAGAGGGTTTTCGATTTGCTCTGGGAATTTTGATGTTTTCAAATCTGATCACGTGACGAGCCAAAGACGGAGATTGGAGAAAGATAAGGCCTTCTTTCTCACTGAGATTAATTCCCCTGCATTTTACTAATTAAGGATTTAGCAATAAGCATGTTTATGATTTTTTTTTATCTTTATCAACGTATTTTTAAAATATAAATTAATAAAATATGCTATAATTTAACCATAGAAATAATTTTTCCTTAAAAAAACCTCACTTTCTTTATTATAATTCTTGATCTCTAGATAACGATTGCGATCTAATTGATTATTATTGAAGGTGAAAATGATGGAATGCATATCTTTTACACCGTTTATATCCATTATAAAATAATGCATAGACGGTGATTATTTATTATTTATTTTTTTGTTCGATTAAAATTGAACCAAATGAATTTTTTTTTTTTTACTTATCGCCTCATTCCTCCCGATAGGTTCAGAAAGGGCATTTGAAGCAGCACAATTTGAACAATTCGATTTAAACTTGAATTTAAATTATTTTGAGTTATAGTTTGATTATGCTCCAATCATTCACGTATATTTATTTTAGCTCGAATTTAAATATTAATATTTTTTATATTATTCCACTTAATTCGATTGATTCACACCCTACTAAACCGATTGGGAAGAATAGATACAAGCCCTAATGGGCCAAACGAAATGCTTGATCTTGTCGTATCTGATGGCTTGATTGGACTAATCAAACCAAACTTGTTCCAATCTTAATCACGTCACAGGCATGATAAATATTGTTCTAACCATTAGACCAGAGTGAAGAGGGGAAAAAAAGACCTTTTCTCTTTTGTTGTTTTCTTTTTTAGTCGTGACAAGAGTGATAAATTTTGTGCTAACCTTAAATAAACCTTTTCTTTTTAAAATAAATTATTTAGTTTTAAAAACTAAAATTTTTAGAGAAAAAGAAAAAAGAGACGGTTATCCAAAAAAAAAAAAAAAAAATTTGATGAAGTTGGTAATATCAAATCTGAGATGATCAATTTAACCTTATAAATAAATTTTTACTACTAAAGTAAATAAGAGAGAGATAAGTAAAGAAAGAGAAGTGCGAAGAGAGAAAAGAAAATGTTCTCTTTTTTACTTTTTGTTTATCGATTAACTAAATTATTTAATCTCAACAATTAAAATTTTGTAAAAGGATTTAAGATGATGAAACATTTTCAGCATGTGGTTATCTGTATTTATGTCAAATTTCATGTTCAGACCCCTAAAGTTTTATGAAATTATCTAATTTTCATCAAAAATTACAGGCCAATAAGATTTGTTTATCGTGTCAATCGATTTGAACACTTCTGTATGATGATAAATTTGAGAATTCTTTAATCTTCAGGGGTAATTTGAAAAACAACTCTATGTATGAAGGATTTATTAACATAGAATACAATAATTAATACAAATTTTAACACAGTCCTCGACTCTATAAGTTCTCCGACGCCATATGGTCCCTGACTTTTGACAAAAAAGACACCAAATTGTTGCTCCTGGAAGACACAGATAACGTAGCTATTTTCCTCTAAAGAATGTGGTAAACACAGTTGTTTATCCCGAAAGAGATGGGCAATGTAACCATTTACTTCAGAAAACATAGGTAACATAAGCGTAGATAGCGGGACACGTGGAGAATGTTGGATCATAGCCACAATTCTATAAAAGATCACCAGCCCAAATGAGCGTAGGTATGCACAAACAAGTCTTGCAACTTACTACTTTCAATCCTTGCTCTCCATAGCCCCTGTGCTAACTTGAGTGTCAAAGTCACCATACACGGGGCATCCCCGACAGGCATTCTAACTGTCTCCCTCTCTTTGGTTTCTTCTCTACAGACTCTGACGGAACACCCCACACGTCTCTGCTATTCCTGGGTGACTGATGACTTGGTCAACAACAACGTCAACTCATTAGCTGCTCGTTCGTTGACGATCACAAGAAAGATCAAGTTTAGCGTCGTCTGTAAAAACTCTGAATTAAGACCTAAATTGAAACGTTGCGATGGATAACACTGGAGTACCCAACCTCGTCACTTTGGCAACATAGGATTTCAACAAATTGGTGATTGCCACGGTGCAAGCATTGTTGCAGGGACAAACTAAATAGTTGGCATTGCTAGTGCCCAACCATCCACCATTCGAGATGCCACCTCGATCGACTGAAAACCTACAAGCACCTCATCAAAAGTCGACTCGACCAATCAGAACACCCTAGGTTGTCATCCCTGATAACCAATATTTTGATGAATAATTTTAGCTTTTATATTTGTCATTTATATCCTCTTATGTAGTTAAAGGTTGATTCATATTATGTTTTATGAGTTTGGATTCATTTAGAATTTTAATACAATTCTTCCTATATTTGTGTATTTTTACTAAAAATTATACAATTATTATTTGTAGGGGATCGAGAATGAGTCGTGGATTAGACTCGAGTTTAAAGATGGAGCCAAATAGCTTAAAGTCTTGGGTCAAAGATGGAGCCAAATCGGGACACATCTGATCCCTCCATTAAGATCTCAAGTAATTTAATCAAATGGTTCAGATATGATACATCCTAACTGTTCATTAAAGATCTGATTGATTCTGAGTCATGCATCCAGATCTGGGATGATCTGAACCGTCCATTCTAATCAAGTCATTCTGACCCCTATTGGGATCTGTTTGATCTTGACCACTCATTCAGATCTGATCTCATCCGTCCCTTTAGATTTGGAGTAATTACCACCGTCGAAGTCGAATGAGATCTGAGATTGCTACAGTATAAATTGAAGAAGCACACTGGAGGTTCGTGCTTCTTCTTCGAGCATTCGACACCAGCCACTTCCACCTCCGATCTCCATCGACGACACACCAAGGAAAGGGGCTTCCCTCCCTCCGGTCATCGCCTCATCCATCAAGGCAAGGGGCTTCCCTGCCTGACCATCCTCTTCACTTCACCCTATCACCATCTCATCTTCATCCACTGGCATCACAAAGCTCTGATTGACGCCGATGAGTCTTGTGAAGAGCAAGGGACTTCCCTACTCCTTCACAAGACCCTAATTCACCTTCCTTTCACTACACCCATCATCAATTCCATTTGGATTGGAGTTTTGCCGATCTCCAATGCCGAGTCTTCTTCTCCAATCCAATCCGAACCAAGCTAGGGGAGTGCCCTAGCTTGATCTGTGAGCAACATTATGAATTAGTCCTTCTTCTATTATTGATTTGAAGATCTAATTTCTCTTTATTTGTTTTAGTTTTAGTTGGTTTGGTTGTCCCCTGTTATAGTTCTTGCCATTTATTTGAACTCTTTGTTGTTAGTTAGTGCAATGTGGAATGTAGTGTTTGATATCTTTGTTGATTCCTACAGTGCAGTTTGAATTGCATATTGAGGGTAGGTTATTTTGATCTTCCATCAATTGAATGTTCTTAATTTTCTTGCTTTAGATTTTCATGAATTGTTTCATGCATGTAGTCTAGCATGTTCTTATTTTTGTTAGTTGCATCATTTCATGTTGCCGATATTTCTTTCATGTTCATAGTTAACAAATTTCCATTTCTTTCAATTACATTCATGCTCATTCTTTGTTCTTAGCTTTAGCATTTGAAAACCCAACCCCCAATTAAGAATAACTTGATCCTAAGATTTGTCATCACCAGCTACATTCCTTGTGAGAGATGATCCGAGTCATTCCCTATCCTGCATTAGTGTAGTTAGGGGGTTTAGTGCTTTATTTGAATTGTAATCGTGTAGCATGACATACGTTGTCTATCAATTTTAGCGTTGTTGCAAAGGAAAGGGCTTCCCTCTCTCCGGTCATTGCCAATCGACTCATCCATCAAAGTAAGGGCCTTCCCTACCTAATCTTCTTCTCTCCATCTTCTTCTTCACCAACCATCAGTCGTGATCCATCTGCTCCTCCACTAACGCAAGCATCTTCCTACCATCTCCATCGACGACACTGAGGAAAGGGGTTTTCCTCCCTCCAGTCGTCGCCCATCCACCTCTACATTTCCCCTTTGGGTTTAAAAGAATTCACATATCTCCATCATGGTATAATATTATTCACTCTGGGTCTAAGCCCTTATGATTTTGTTTTGAGCTCTATCCAAAAAACATCATACCAATGAAGATATCTTCCTCTTTTAAACCCATGATCTTTTCTATAATTTTCTAATATAGGACTTTATTTGCAACCTTACTGTTATATTTGAGAGGTGTACTAAGGCAATCACCTTATGGTTGGTACTATTTATTGGATTAATAAACATTCACTATTTGAGTGCACATTCTCTATGTGTATGATTGGATCTTAAACTCACTTACTAAATGTTCGCAATACGATTCATAGCACGAGGAAACTTATGATTGGATCACAACTTGTGAGCATCTCTATATGTGCAATTATGAATGTATTGAAATAATTCTTAGTCGTTGAATTGATGAGTTCGGACATCATCGATTATATGAGACTAGTACAGGTTATTCTCCTTGGTCTAACCAAGTAGTTGTTCTTCACTGGTTGGAGATATTGGGATGTCGAGAGTGAAATATAAATGCTAGTTATGGTAACTAATTCATTAGAGTGATCTGTTGTAAGACTTCATAAGGTTCTCTACATATATAGATATGTCTATGAAGTTATTACTGCAGCTCGAGTGCAAGTTTCCTTCGACTTGAGGTATTTAAGTTATCTTTGTTGTGAAGACTTATATTTTGACATCTTAAGTAAGGATCTTTATGGAGGTGTAGACCCGGGATAATTGGGTATAAGTCGAAGTATCCGAAGGTGTTTGAATAGTCAATAAAGGATTTACCACTCTTTACAAGGAGATGTATACCATATGATAACTTGTCAGGATTGTTGTTCAAAGTCTTTTGCCAAAACATCACACGTTTAGAGTATTGTACTCTTATGCACATGTATGAGTAACTTGAATCCGTAGGACGAGGAAGTATTACTTGGGCTAGGTGTTGTTGGGTTGCAAGGTTGCAAACATAGTCCCACATTGAAAATACATGGGGAAGATCATGGGTTTATAAGAGAAAAAGATATTTCCATTGGTATGAGGCCTTTTGGGTAGAGCCCAAGAGCAAAACCATGAGGGCTTAGGCCCAAAGTGGACAATATCAT
>JBAMIE010000002.1:6936547-6953062 GCA_037177295.1 Kaempferia parviflora | reverse complement strand
TTCATTGATTGCCTCATACTTTAATTCTCCCTTAACCCTCATAAATGTAGTCATCAATTGAAGAAGAAGAAAAGTGAGAATTGATTGTAATAAATGTACGGGAAGAATAAGGGTGTATAAAAGGGAAGACAATGAAATAAAATAGACAACTATTCTCTGATATTAAAAAACCTTTTTTAGCCGGATCTTCTGGAGGTGTCTCGGATCAGGATCAATTATAGATACGGGATAGCTAATATACATCGTAGCAGCTATCGGTAGTTGCTATAACAATATTAGGTAAATAAAATCATTGAAGGGATGTCTATTTAATTTTATTTTATTTCCAAAGGATGTCCTTCTAGGGGTGAAAAAAATATTAAAAATTTTATATATCAAAATACTGTATAGAAATATATTCAATTATATCAAAAATATAATATACTAAAAATTATGATACAGTATTATACCGTACTAAAAAGTATACAATTTATTAGTTCAGTATTAAGTATATCCTACTAATATAGGAATTTGAGTATAAATGGTAAAGAATTTATATCATACTGAAAATCGATATATTAAAATTTCGATATACCGATATTTTGGTACAGTATTGACGATATTCAGATTTATTGCTAAGCTGATCCTATTTGACCTAATACTTTTAATTGGACTTCAGTCTGATTTAAAGGAGAGGCATATGATGATATCTCTCATTTTATCCCCCAAACATCTTAAGTTGCTAGGATCTCCTCCCGAACATTCATATTCTTAGATACTACAGTAATGCTATAATAAACATTGCTACATTGCTACGGTACTTACAATGTTACGTGCTCAACCTGTTCTCCCGAACAACTCTGCTAGAGTAGCTGCTACAGTTGTCATTTCCACTTGTCAAATTGTTCTCCTGATCAATCAATTGTCAGGTGTTATAGTAACCATGCTCCACCGCTACGCTATGGTGACCGCTACAGTGACCTCCACAAGTAAGAATTTTTTCCGAGCAATCAGATGCTACATTAAATTGCTACATACCGTCATTGCTACGGTAAATATCACAGTAGTAATATCATTTTTTTGTATCGAAGCTTTTTGATACGATATACACGATATGAGATTTCAATACCGCTATACCGTACCAGGCCATGTTCTACTACTTTTGATGATTTATAATATTTTGAGTGTTTTTTTTTTCAAAATAATTTAAGTGATAAATTTAGATCTATTCAAACGATAAAGCAACAAGATTTATTTTTGGTTTAGGGTTATTATTGATTTTCTATTTTTCTTTAAATAATTTTTGCACCTATTTGAATTGGATTAGCCGAGTATAAAAGAGTTGACCTGTAGCTGGAGGGATTAATTTCAGCCCTAAACATGTTTATCTATTTGGGTAGCTGAATGGCCCATACGATTTGGGCCCAAATAACTCAAATTGGGTCTTTTTTAGTCAAAGCAAAGTTGAACGAAGGTTAACGATACTCTTTTACGTGATTTTAAAAAGTAAATATTTATTTAGAAGCTACCGTATTTGACTGAGATTATAAGTTCTATAAAATAGTTTATAAATTATTTTTGAGTTTATATGTTCTTCAAATCTATTTAGTAAAATTTTTACAAATAGCTTATAAACAATCAAAATAAGCTGTTAATAGCTTATAAATTGTTAAAAAAAAAAAAAAAAAAAAAGAAAAACTCTATTTTTTTAAATCTTATTTTAATAATTTTTTCTCTAAAATATACTTATATATTTTCATTAATCATCATCTTATCCTCCATAGATTTTTATAAACCTAATAAATCTCTATTTATGTCGGCTTCTTTCTTTTCTTATCGTCATCTTCTCTTCCCATCGCACAAAGTCTCCGACACTCCCAGTGGCGTAGCCAGGATTATTTGTTAGGAGGGGTGATTTTCGACCAAGAGAAGTGATTTTCAAAAATTTCATATATGTAGGTCAATTTTCTCAATCAAAAGCCCCCTTGCTACTTATATGACTACGCCACTGGACACTCACTTTCATTTCTTCTCTCTCGGTGCACAAATTCTCAATTAGAATTTAATTTTTTTTATCGAATTTTTTCTATATCCTTATTTTCCATCAGTAGTATTATTATTTTTATATAAATTTAACATTTATTATAAGTTTTGTGTCTATATATATATATATATATATATAAACTCTTTTCGGTAATTTTGGTAATAAAAAGATTTTATAATATCAAACACATCAACATTTATAAGTTATTTATAAAATAAGTTCATCCAAACACTTTAACAATTTATTTTTAAAATAAGACCTAATATCTTATAAGCTCTTAAAACAACTTATAAATTGTACAAGCTTATAAATTATTTTTTAATAAATTTAGCCAAACACCCTCTAAATATTCAAATTATTCATCATCAATTATTCAAATTGAATATTCAATCATGAAAACTTAAGTGACTCGACTTGGGACTTCCCGCGTGGCCCTTTCTCCCTCACATATTTTCTATACTCGTTGAAGGTGATGGCTGGATACAATGGTAGATGTTTCTCCGATACGAGCTCCTTTGCCGGCCCAATGCTTACGTCACCACCCGGGTTGTAAAAGAAAGCAACGGAGAGCCGCTCCTCCTTCTCGTTCACGATCACTCGATGCTCCACGCTCTTGTACATAGCATTGCTTATCACCTAAAATCATTTAAATAATTGTGATAAAAGTATAATAGAGAATAATAAAGGCAACAACTAACTAGTTTCTATTATTAGTATTTATTTATATATTAAATGATGATTATTAAGGTGCTAAGATTTTTTTTAATTAATGACACTTTTATAGGGATCAACCTGAATCTGATCGGCAATGTTGACGATGAAGGCGCCGGCGATAGGCCGAACGGTGACCCACTCGCCGTGTCTCCGCACCTGGAGGCCGTCGACATGGTCGTCGGCGAGGAGGACGGTGAGGCCGCCAGGATCAGAGTGCGGCGAGAGACCGAGGGTGAGCTCCGGCTGCGGGCATTTGGGGTAGAGGTTGACCCTCATGCACGTCCCGGTGCGTTCGGCTCCGCCGAACGCCTCCCGGAGGAAGCCCTCCTCCAGCCCCAACCCCGCCGACAGAGCTTTCAGCAGCAACTCACATAGCCTCTGCACTTGGCCGCTGTACTCCTCCGTGACCGCCCTCAGTTCGTCCGGGAGCGCCGGCCAGTACTGGCCGGGGCTCGCCGGCTTTAGATTGAGGAAGTAGTAATCTCCCCAGTCCAGCGGCGCGTCCTTCTCGACCCCAAGGCGGCTGCCGAAGCCTTCGTAGGTCCTCGGCGAGTTGGCGTAGGCATTCTTGGCGTCTAGGGGGAGGCGGAAGAAGCCCCTCCACGCGCGCCGGAATGCCTCCACCAGCTCCGCCGTTACGCCGTGGTTGACCACCTGGAAGAAGCCCCACTCCCGGCACGCCTCCGAGACGGCCTGCGCGGCGCGGCCGTCGCGTAGGTCGACCACGGGAATCCGGACACCTCGACCGCCGCCGCCGCCGATCAGATTCAGCACAGGGCGGTCGGAGGGTGGCTTGACGTACTTCCCCGGAACGGTAACAGCGCCGCTGTCGGACAAGGACTGGACGGACACCACCGGCTCCGGCCACGAGCAAAGATCAATTTTTGACGACATCGAAAGGACAACCGATCGATCGATCGATCGAACCCGCCACGATGGGAGCCGCAGCGAATCGGATTTGCATTTATAGCGCGCGAGGGAGGGGAATTTCAGTGGGCAAGTGAGGGCGGTTTTAGCGCATGCGATCGATCGATCGTGACGACGCATTGAATGACAGAAGCGGGTCAGCACCTGCCCATCAATTTGTTGTAACTGTTCTTTAATTTCCGTCTAAATCGAGCTTTACGGTAGTCGGCAGTAAATTAACAAACAATTTCCCGTTCACAGGATCAATTAAATAAATAATAAAATATTTTTTTAAAAAAATAAAAAAATAAAATTATATTATCAAACTTAATAATCAATTTAAAATATTTTTTTAAGGTTTAAATTTAGAAATCGATTTGAACCAAACTCAAAGTCTAAATAAATATTTCAACGCCTTAGCTCATTTTAAACTGAATTAGTTTATCAAATAAATTTGAACACCATTCGACTCAACACGCTTTACAATCATCCTCCTCGCCCATGATGTCTGTGTTCCTCTTCCCAACTAATAGAAATAATAAGAAAATAAAATTGTTTAATAGGAAAAAAATGGTTTATTTTTTCGAATTAATGGGAGGGTGAAAGCCTTTTGCCGACGCATGTGTGGGCGACCTGGAGAGGTGCAGCCACGCGATTCACGTGCCGACACAGAAGCCATGCGTGGGAAATACATGGCTGCCGGGTCGCGGTCGCACTCGACCGACTTTTAACTGCGATGGCCATGCGATGGAAAACCAATTGGAGCAATTTGGGGGAAGATATGGGAGGAAGACTATTTTCGCAAGTGCAAATTAAATGGGATTTGGATCGGGTTTGACCCTTGCAAAGTTAGGTAATTATTGATCCAGCAAAAAACGTGTGGAGTCACATCTGTTCTCGTATTCCCACGTGGAGTGGTACGAATGCACATTTTGAATTAATAATTTTAATTTTAATTTTAATGATTAAATACTTGAATTAAAGAAGGAAGTGTGGTTGGTTAGTAGGAATTAAAGGAAGGACCATACGTGTAAACCAATAGGAAATTAATTCTAAAATAAAATTAAAAAAAAACAATTACCAACTTACGATGCCTTTTAATCTGCTGAGGATATTTTTAATAGAATATACAAAAATACTTATTTATAAAATTTAAAAAACTATAATGATTTTATTAAAGTTTATTTTGTGAAATTAAATTAGTTTAGAAACATAAAATAAATTTTAATAAAATTATATTTAAAAGGAAATGGAGTATATTTTTAAAATTTATAAAATGTATAGTTGTTTTAAATTTTAAAATAGAACATATCAATTTAGTTAGAAATATCAATATTATTAAATAGCCGATCTAAATTTTTAATCAACAATGTGAAAAGTAAGCTTTAAAGATAAATTTAGAAGAAAAGATGAAATGAAATATCCAAATCAAATTAGTATACCTGACAATACAATCAGCCACTGAAGGTGCACGCGTGGCAGACATCATACCCGACATGATCTGACCGATACAGCGGCTGTCGATCGTTGATGAGATGCCTAATCAGACAACAATCGTGGCCACTAATTCACCTCTATGGCGGCGCTATTTTTTTTTTTTTTTTCACGTGATAGAATTGCGGGCTGTAGATAATGGATTATACTAATTACCTTGTGACGAGATAAACTAATTTAATATATTTTTTAAAAGCCATCAGTAATTCCAAACTCCCAATAGAAGAGTAATAATGGGTTCTAATGGCTTTTGAAAGAGAAGAAACATTAAGCATTTTCTATGAAAGAAATTACGTACCTACACTGAATGAATGGTTCATCTGTGTTTTTTTTAAAAAAAAATCATTGTACAGTATATTTACAAGTTATCAAGAAAGGATTGGGAACTTTTCTTGCGTGACCATTTATTTTTCCTTCGAAGTGTCTTCCAGAGCAGAGGCTTTGCAGATTGGGCAGAGGTTCTTAATCAGCAGCCATTTCTTTACACAACTGGAATGGAAAATATGCTTGCAGTTCAATCGCCCAAGAGCATCTCTATCTTTATATACCTCCTGTGAGGCAGGCAAGTAGTAGCAGAAGCAAAAGAGTTACAACTCGATGTACCACCATATTTAAAATTGGTTGGTTCTGCATAACTTACCAGGCATATTGGACAGCCATCTTCTTCATGGCCATTTTCCGCCTGATCGGAGCAGAAAATTGTCTCCCTCAGGCACATCCTGATAGCATCTTCGGATAAACCGGCACTCACATTGCCTATACTCTCCTCCAAAGCAAGCAGTTCCTTTACCAAACGATAGATATTTTAGAGATTATGGGCTCTGCAAAAACTGAGAGAAGATTGAAAAACAATTAACTACCTCGTAGCTCATGTTGTCAGTGTCCAGTCGCATATGACGGTATTGATCAAGAAAATGCATTGGATCATACAAGGCAGACTGATCCATCAGGACTAATCTCTGCATCGTTAAATTGTGAAAGATCAATTTTTATAATAACAAACAAGAATATATTACTGGAGCTGAAGGAACATAAGTCTAAAGTTACTGAATTTCTAACCTCGGGTGTCCGTCGTGTCCGTCTAACATGAGAAGCATCTTCGTCCAAGAAAGAACGGAATCTGTTAGAACGACTCATTCTTCCATTTCTCCCATTATTCTGACGAACTACTGATGATGGCACTGGAGGCATTGAGAACGTGGCAGATTCCACTCTCTGCAACCTGGTATTTTGAGAAGTTGCTGCTAAATCTACGGCCTGGTAGCTAGGATTGACTCTGTAAGCTGTTCTTTGACCGTGGATACTTGGAGCCATCATCCGACCACGCAACAAGGGACCACTGTGTGACGGCAGACTGGATCTGTAGCCTCCATCAATGTCCATATTGTTAGTGGTACCATGGTTTGCTACAAAAGAATGGTTGATA
This sequence comes from Kaempferia parviflora, assembly GCA_037177295.1. Classification (NCBI taxonomy): domain Eukaryota; kingdom Viridiplantae; phylum Streptophyta; class Magnoliopsida; order Zingiberales; family Zingiberaceae; genus Kaempferia; species Kaempferia parviflora. Next base: position 6,946,499 of record JBAMIE010000002.1, on the reverse strand, counting down.
TCATGACTGAAGGAGTTTGTTTCTGCAATTTACAAATCAAGTAGAACATAATTTCGAATTAGCAGTTTGAATTAAGATACCAGCATACAAAAAGAAAATAAACTACTCAAAATTAAATGAACCTGAAGAAAAGGATCTTGAATTAGGATTTATAAATGCTGGAGCATGAATCCACTGAGCTCTCATGTTGGCATTCAAAGTACTTGCAATTGATTGAACTAGATGAGATGAGTTGGTAGTTGATCTGACTCCAGATGAGATGTTCTCCAAGTGAATGGCAGTGTCATGGCGTCTTCTAACATTCCTCCGAGAAACTTGCCCAGAATTTGATGAATTTTCACTCCTATGACTATGATCAAAGCTAACAGGATCACAAGGCCAGCACTGAGAATCATAAGGAGGTTTTCCCTGTGAAATTTCAGTTGAAATTGTTGGGTTGGAAGAACTTCCAGCACAATTATATCTGTTTCTGTTTTCTCCATGAGGAAACATGAAGTTTGCTGGAAATTTTCTTTTATAGGGTGATCTTTCATACTCCATTTCAATTAAGGGATTGACATTCCTCCTAATATTCCCCACTGCATATTGGTTATGAGAAAATCCATGCTGCATAGAATGTGGTGGATGTTGACTAATGCTTCCACCGCAAGGAAAATGTGTATATACATCATAAGGTATTACCATATCATTAGATTGCATATGCACTGGAACCTGGGAATTAACATATTCCATTTGATGATTATTTGATCTCAAATGAGAGTTGAAATAAGTGGCTGGGTTTGCCCCATTAGTTGCTGTATTTTCTGCTGGAAACATAGAAGAATTTCCTGGAACCAAAATCATGTTAAATTCCAAACTTTTCAAACAGTGAAAATACAATGAATAATAATGCATAAAAACATCTAAATCACCAAAGTTCAAATGGTGATCATGCTGTGGATGATTCCAAATCTGCTCACGATCCATTTCGTACATGTGATTTTGATTAATTGAGTGCCTCTGATCCATGCTAGCTGTTTTCATCAAGAGGTAAGCAGACAGCAAAATAGAAATCTGTCTACAAGGAAAGCATACAAGATAGAAAAAGAGCTGCATATATAGATACAAATAAACAACTAGGTAATATATTTCTGACAATCAACCTCTTCAATAACAATTCCCAAATTCAGAAACAACATAAACATCTGACTACTAAAGGAAAGAGAAACTATTCTTTGTTTCAGTGGCTAGAAAATACACTTTGAAGGAAGGCAACATATATCAAAGCTGCAATAGCAGAGTAAGAAGTTGTTAAACAATATTAAAAAAGAATGCACAGATTATTCTTAACACCATCAGTGCCAAACCCAAGCAGGTAGTGCAGACGAGTTGCCTATGAAAGTTCAATGTACCTTAACCATCCTAATGGAGTCAGCTGTAGTTGCCAAATATGCATGCAATGTCAGGCCATGTGGCGAAAAACAGGGTTAGCCTTCGCAAAAAATTTCACTGACCAAATATGTATCAGTTCAGGTTATAAGAAGAAAAATATCCAATAGTGTAACTGAATTTGAAGACGGTGCCTAAAGCACTTCACTTAAATCCAAAAAATCCTGATAATTTAAAACACACACCCATGAACCTGAATACAAACAATATAGTAGTCTCACCTATTGATCTTATTTCTTGAGATAAAGAACAATTATTTGTGACTCACAAGAGCTGACCTTAGAAAAATCCTGATGACTTAAAAAGATTTCTTGATGACTTGATCTTAGAAAAGCCCTTTGATGGCATGGCTTTAGAAGAGCTTCATATTGATTTGTCCCCTTTGTAGAATGCTCACCACGCTACATAATCATACACTGAGATTTCTATTGAGCTGATGAAAAATGCTATGAACACAATTATACCATGTAAGCTAAAAAGAATATTTTGATTGAAGCATCATGTAGGTTAAAAGAGCAACATATGGATGCATTCATTAGCCTAGACAATCTAATAACTAGTCATCCAAATGGATTCATTCCATCATCCTTTCTTCGAGGAAAATTAATTCTACTTTATCTTTATTTAGCTTGAAAATAGTATTTTCCAATAGAAAGATTTACTTATTTACAGGGAGAGATTTTCCCAACCTTGTAGGTTGATTGTCATAGCCTCACATATCTTGAGTCTTTAGTTTTGGTGCTAGCAGATTAAGATGGCGTTTGGTTGGGATGCAGGAATGAGAATAAGAATAGGTTTTACAGTAAACTGGAATGGAAATGAGTTTAGCCATTCCAATGTTATTGTTTAGTTTTATAAGTTCTGATTAGGTATGATTACATATTTTTAATTTTTTTTTTAAATTTTTCTCTCGCCTTTTATTCTCTCTTGATTATCTATTTAGGTTTTTTAATGTTTTTTTTCCGTTTTTTTCATTTAACTTCAATTTTTCTTCATTTTTTATTTTGTTTTCATTTTTCAATTTTTTTATTTTGTTTTCAATTTTTTTATTTTGTTTTAATTTTTTTAATTTTTAATTTTTTTTTAATTTTTTAATTTTTTTCCCCAATATTTTTCCTTTTTAAACCTTTTTCATTTTTTTCATTTTTTTTTTAATTTTGTATTTTTTTTTTCAACTTTCTCATTATTTTTTCATTCAGTCGGAGATAGGTTATTGCCAGAAAAGGATTAAGAATCATGAATGAATTCTAAACCCATCTATGTGATTGAGTTTTGTTGATTCCCAAATATTTAGGAATGATTCCTTTCCCTTATTCCCAAACCCATTAACCAAACACTCTTATTTAGGAATGGTTCCATTCCCTCATTCCAAACCCCCAAACCAAACGCCACCTAAAAACCAAACACCACCTAAACTTTAATATTATCATTTTCACACATCATGATCACTATGAAGAAGCAAGTATCATTGCATCCTCGTGTGTTAAATACCGATTTTTCATTTTTTTTTTCAGTACATCTTAAAATTTATTTACTTATTTTATTTTTAGTGAAAATGTTTAAACTGTCGAAGTAAGTCAAAGGGGATGGATAAATTTAATTTTGGGCCTTGAGTTGAGGTTAAATTGAGTTAAGAAGGAACCTTCATAAGCTAGGGAGAAGCCCACTTGAGAAATTACTTCCTAAGTTTCCTCTTCCTCCTTTTTCTCATTCTCCTCTATCATTGTGGCTAATTATGTTTTTTTTTTATGAGAATTTCTCTAGCTCATGTATCACTAAACATAGATAATATCTATGTTGCAAATGGAGTGTTAAATTAAAATATAATATATAAACTATTATATACGGTATTTATAGTCATGGTTCAGATAGAATGTTATTTGGATAGAATAATTCATATTTAAAGTTATTGTCTTCAATCTATAAACATATATAATATTCTTTATGAAATAATCGTCTATGGCCCAAGCAAGATACAATATAGTGTTATTTGACAATGTAGCTTCAAATATTGGTACTTGTTTGTACTGAATCATACTAGCCTATTCAATACAAATTTTATTTGAAGGTGGAATGCTGTATGTTGAAATTTGGGAAGAATAAGATACGGTCAATAGAGAATGACCATGAGTTGAACAAGAGTTTCTTTCATTATAACACTTCTACAAACCAAACAACACCAGAACATACCATGTATAAAAAGGTGGAATGCCACTGTAAATGTTGGAACTTGGAAAGAGTACAATAGATATGGTCAGTAGACAAAAAATATGAACTTTCAACATGAGTTTCTTTTGAAATAACACTTCTCTTTAACAATGTCAGGACATCCTATATACACTGATTAGCCTCCCTGCCTCACTTTTCTATGAGCAATTACAAGAGAATTCTGTGATACATGGTTGATTTGACAATGATGTAAAGGGCTATAATCCATATATGTAAATGCCCAATCAATCAAAAGAACCAGATGATAATTTCCTATGTTGTCTAGCCGAACCATGGGAATTGTGAAGTACCTCAATGATCCATACTTATGATCATTTGTACTCAACAATGGTAGGACAGGAGGAAGGCAAATGACATGCCAATCACATTACTACAACACAAGTTTAATCTTCAAATTTCTATCAGAAGACTCTGTTACAAACCTCAATTACATTGTAGCGTATCTCACTTCTAAAGAAACAAGTGAGATACTAAAGATAATCAGACAAAGCAGCCTTCTATATGAAGCAAGTCCAACCAGACATAATGCAATGGATCGCATGATGGCCAAATAGGATACTTCCTAATAAACGCCTCCAAAAACATTCACACAATAGTACATAATAATATTATGGTCTGTTGCACTCCAGGTTATAAAATTGTTAGCTATAGGTTCCAGAAGACAACGTAGACAAGTTTACATTTCTTCAAGTTCGCCTGGTCTTGATATGCCCTTTCAGTGCCCTGTTAGTGATTCTTGTGAGTTGATTCTTACAGCAGAGGACAGAAGATTGTATAAACCATGACAACTAAATGAAGAACCTCAAGATTTATTGCCAGTTCACTGTCATGTCCTACAAGCCAGCCAAAATTGGTTCATCCAGGATAATTCATATAGTTCACCTAAAGAGCGGACTAAGAAAAATTAGCTATGATCTGAAAGTTTTAAGCTTTCCTTAACAATTGGATCCAGCTATGCTATACAAGCATATATGTGTGAAGAATCAGATAGATCCAAAGGCCTGAATTACTAAAAAAACAAGTCAGTATATCCATATGAAAATTGTTTCTGCTTCAGAATTACAAAGGATCATGAAGAAAATCAGGAAATTAACCTCAAAAACTATTTTTAGTGCAGCAGCATCACATGGTGCTTGAAAGGATACATGACTATCATCATTAATTCCATTAGCATTATCTATGCCAAATGTTTGAGAATCCAGATATACAAGCTATCTAAGGGTCTATAGTACAAGCCTCACTTAAAATCATTTTTAGATATAATAGTTGAAGGACCCATCAAATATTGTTTCAAATAGCACTCCTGCTATCTGTACATCACACACTTCAGAGGGCCAGAAATCCAAAACCCAGTTCCGACATGGTAAAGCCTCAAAACCTCATCTGCTCATGGTAGAAAGTAACGACGAGAATTCACAATTCCAAATCCTCTTCTTCATGACCCACTAAGGTCAACAAAGTGCCTGCAATAGCAGTAATAGTTCAATTGAAAATGATCAGAATGTTTGCTTAGTAACCCAACCCAATGATGCTAACCTAAGAATTTGCTTTGAGGAGAAATCTCTCTTCAAGCTGACTATTGATTTAAGATGCTCAAGATTTAGGCTGTTACTCTGAAATTATCTGTTTTAACAGAAAAAAGGCACTATATGATTGCTGCTACATAATCAAAACCTATAAGATTGTGGCATTTCCTAAACTAGTGATATATATTCTGCATATATTATAATATATAGATGAACTATTGTATATAAGAAGCACCAGGAACATCAAGATAGGCTAATTGTCTTTACCTGTTCATCCAAAACAATATCTTCAGTATTCAGCATTCAAATCACCGACCACCACATATTCTGCATGATAAGAATTTTCTGTACAAACTAGTGCCAAAGCAGCTTATGCATGAATCAACCATGAATTTGCAAATTAGATAAGCATCAACCTATCTGTAAAGTTTGTAAAGCCTCACGTGTCGAATAACCTCAAGAGATTCATCATTTTGCGAGTGAATAAACTAAGGGCTATTTGTTGATAATTCTCAACCACATAGATCATTCCACCTTCCAATTTCCAATATGTATCAAGATATTTTCCATTATTGTACTTATAAAGCTAAAGATGGAAAGGCACAATCCACAATCTCTGTCCATGGAAGATCTAATTGTGTTTGATCTGTTACAACCATAAACATACAGTTTAATCACAGTACAAAGGACACATCATGAGTAAGTTAACTAGAGGAGGTAGTAATGATTGAAGAGTAGTACATGGCTCTTTTTCATAATAGAAGAATCAGAATGTTATGAAGAATACAGGATAATATAGGAATTTAAGATAGCCAACCCAAGTGCTCTACAAACTAAACAGTTACAGAATTTATCCATGTTTGTCAGCCAATTAGCTTATGATTGAGAGTCATAGTTGGTTCTGAGATTTTATTTAAATTTTATAGTTTAGGCACTTCGTGGTTATATGATTTTCATCTAGCATGTTAACCTGAAGTGTCAATTCACGTTTTACCAGAGAAAGAGTGATCTTCCGAATTGTTTCTTGAAAAGAAGATCAAGAGGCATCCCTGTTATACCCCACGAGAAAACAAATGATACAAAATTTTTATGGATTGTCATTTCCACTTTGAAAAAATTATTTTTTAACAATAATAAATACAAACTTACCTAGGAGACAAATTATAACTTGAAGAAAAAGGCAAATGGCCTACTTCCTCTTTATGACGATCACAATTTTACTGAGCTTGAATAATCAGTTGTCAGGAGATGGTGCCAGAGTATTGTCTTCATCACCATCGTCATCATCAAGGCATGTTTGTCCTAACTATCTTGAGTTGGTTACATGTGCATAGGTTTACACAAATTTTAACATTTGTTGAACAGGCCTAGTGCTGCTAAAATGTATCCACATATTTCATCAATTCTTATAAAAAAACTCAAGATTATAAACACAATTTTAACTTAATAAACATAGGCTAGCGAATGGATATCAGACTTAATCCTTTAGAAATTGTGGTGAAGGATCAAAACAGATTTTTTAAAAACAAAAGCTAATTTAAATTCTTGATAAACTGTGTTTAATAAAATGCATCGATGTATTCAGATGCTATTACTGGAAACGAATGATTAATTTCTAGACTTGAGTTTTTATTGAAGAAATTGTTAAGTGGATTGGAAAATATATCTATGAAGGTAACCCAATACAGACAGATTGTTATTGAGATGATACTTAATATAGCACAGAAGTCTGGAACACCATGTGAAAGTGTGATGTCATTCAAAATTTTCCTTTGAAAACTCTTGACACGGTTGCCAACGTCTCAGTCTCTCAGATGTTACTAAAATTCAATAAAATTACACAGCAGGATTGTAGAGGATGGAAATCTTATTAATATCTGCTCTGGTTTAGCTGTCTTTACTCTTTAGGCGAGTATTGAAGTTTAACCGGAACTGGATAAGGCATCAAGTTCAAGTATTTGAAGGCTTCGGACCTAGCTTGAAGGAGACACAACAAATGATGCAAGAGTTAAAGAGATTGTCTTTTATATCTAATTGTCCCAGGGAATTATGGAAAGATAATAATGAATATTTTCAACAAATCCAGTAGCCTTCAAAGATATTGATTATTTTTATTTCTGAAATATGAGACTTTTTCAATTACAGAACCAAAATAAATCACTTTCGCAAAATGACCAGGACAATAATAACTGTAGGTTTGTAAAACTATTTTATGACCAAAAATTTTATTGTTTCAACTTTTAAAAGTTGTTTAGATTTGTTTTTGGAAAGTGTGCTAGAGATTTTTAGGGATAACAAAGTCATATGTTTACAAAGACCCAATCTCATTGTCCACCTATATAAAGGTTAGAATCCTTTCAGTTAATAATATTTTACTCTTCGGTGAGTTTTAATTTTTCCTAATGTTGCATCATGCCATCATTCATGGTATTCTAACACAAGCATATATGGGGTTGATTCTGCATTTTTAAGAAACCAAAAGGAGCTTTGTTAGCAATGGGCTGTGAATAAAAGAACAAGTTAACCCTAATAGCTTCTGACTATGGACGTTCATCAAGGTTTCTCCATGCCCTCTTTCCCACCATCACATTGGGCAGAAATGTCAAGACAGGAGGAAAGTATTGTCCAATTTCACCCCACTCTACTTTGTCCCAAAACGAAGAAAAAGTTAATAATGAGCATTTCTTCCTTATTTGGGACCTATCTTAATTTTTAAAATACATATTTTCAAACACATTTTATACTTTTAAGCATTAATTTTAGGAAACAAAACTTTCCTCCTTTTTTTCTTTGTTTCCCTATCCATTTTCTCTGACTTCTTTTCCACAGCTCATTTTGTTTCCTAGTTCTCTTCCCAACAAGAGCCTGACCTTTACCTTGGATTGAGGAAGCATAAGATCCTACCGTTAAGAAAATTAAGATTTTCAAAAATGCTGATCACTCTTAGTTTCATGGAACAGCAAATGCAAGTTAGATATTCTTAAAAGCCTTTTTAAGCAACATTACAGCTGGCAACATATGAGAAGTGAAAATAATCTAACTCCCCATCTCTTGGCTCTAGATCTTTTGATTCTTCGTTTTTAGTCGCACTCCTAAAATTAGTGTTCCATGACCTCCTTTTCTTTTGATATTTTGTTTAGAAGTTAATCAGCTTAGTTATGTTACTAGTTACTATGAACTATTTAGCCATCTTTAGAAAAAAAAAGGATGAATTTGGCTCGAATGGATCACATCAGCTAACGAATGTGACAACTAATAGAAACAAAGTAAACGAATTACAACAGTGCTTTGAAGGAAACAATACTGATTCAAAATACGTTAAACAATTGGAATAATGCTTTGAAGGAAAGACCTGAATGAAAATTGGTTAAATGAGATATTCATAACAATTGATAGATGAGTCACCCATGTCACATTTAGGATATACCATGGCAAGGTTTGTAGGTCAAAAAGTTAGAAGTGAAAATTGTGGCATGCTAACCTATCTAATATAAACACATCTGGAATAATTAATTGGTTATCAAAAACACTGGCGATTATATTAACATTAGAAGGAGAAAAAAGGGAACTGTGACAGGTAAGCTCCATCTTTGATCACTCATAAGTGACATAGATAGAATGCTGGATTTTGATTGGCACTCCAACGGTCAGTGTTATACATACAAAGTGGAATCATCCTAGAATTAGAAATTTGAACGCAAGGAATTTAGTTCCAAGAGTCAGAAAGGATCAAAGAATTATTCTTCTTCCTTGAACTTAAACTGTAGGCATAATTCTTTAAAGTAATGTTCTCTGACTACTCGTTGTCAACATATACCCTAATCCATGATGCTTCGTCAGCCAATGCTGTTGTGTCATGCCAAAGCCTTATATGAAAGGCTTTTGCGTTAAAGTTGTCATTCAGTCCCGTGAAAGTTCTATGTCTATCGGTTCAGACAAAGCGTGCCCTTATGCCAACATTTCTATGAAACTAAGAAGACCTAAAATTGCAAGACAACTTCGACAGATGTCAAACTTCTTATCAGGGCTCTTAAATACTTGGATTAACAGCAGATAAATGCACTTTAATTTACTAACTCCAAGTAGATCTAACCTGGAAAAATAGGAAGACGCAACAACAAAACTATCAGTTAAAAATTTGGAGACCCCAAATCTCCTGTCTTTCAATTATAAAAGCATAAACAGATTTATTGACTTCGCATCCTAAAACAAGTGGAAATTCCTGCAAGAAAGAAAATATCGAACGCAATTACAGGGACTACTAACGATAAACCTCAAACAAAATTAGGGCGCGTCCTTTTATTCAAAGTCGCGATCATCCAAATTCATACCCTACTAAATATTCAACACACACACACACACACACAAAACATAAATTAGCAATGCAAGGAGATACGGAGAGCACAAAGATCTCACGCTCCGCGATCGAGTACAATTTCTTTCAATTACCGGTAAAAAAAATAACTCAACAAATAATTAACAGAACGCAAAAGGAAATTGAAAAAAGGAAAATATTTACCGAGTGGATTGATCAACGAACGATAAACTATAGGTTTGACGACGATCTCAGATTCGAGAGTCGAGGCGACGAACGATTAGATCAGGGAAAGAAATAGGGGAATCGTTATCCCCGCCTTCCGAAAGTTTCTCTCTATTGCTTCTTCCACTTCCCCTCGTCTCTAAGATATATATAGCAAAATATGCCTCTTTTTTATTATTATTATTATTATTTGGCTGGGTGGTGGACCCGGTCAAGGCGGAAAGGGCAA
>JBAMIE010000002.1:6882023-6914345 GCA_037177295.1 Kaempferia parviflora | reverse complement strand
TAAGCATCGACCCATTGGAACTTTGATGAGAAGCTATCAACGGCTAAAATCATATTACTATAATTTTGCACCGGTGGTAAATGAATTTTCTATAACTTATAATAATTTTTATACTCATCGCTAAAGTGGTTGGAGTAACGAGAATATGTTGGAGAACGCACTAAACTTGTGGCAAGCCAACAATAATAACAAGGATTTCAAGTATATGCATGTGTGGAGGGGTTCTCAGAGAGTATGAGAAATATGTTTCACAATCAGTTACTCATTACTCTATCAAGAAAGCAAGGACATCCAAATCAGGAGGGAATACTTCAACATCAAATCTAGATACAAGCAAGGGCGGAGCCATGCTTGTGGCTACTCGGTCTATAGTCGGGGGTCCAAGGGGTGATAAAGAAATTTACATGGGAGAAAGGAAAAAAAATGAGGGAAAGAAAATGCTAGTCAGGTCGACATCTATAGAAAGAGGAGGTCAGGAGGCTAGCCTTGGATGGCGGCGTCGACATCGTTGCTTAAGGCCCACAACTCGAGTAAATCACTTGGGCTGGCTCTGTTATTGGATACAAGTGTTGATGTGAATAGCTCTGAAGGTCACATTCGTCTGATAGGGCAAAAGACAGTGAAAAAGAAAGACAAATCCAAAGTTAGAGAAAACGACATAATGGAACAAACCATCAATAAAAAATAACAAGATATTAAAGAATATCAAATGCAAAAATGACTCTGTGGAGAACTGAATATATATATATATACACACACACACACACTTTAACGTAACACGGATGTGATAGCGAAATAACTCTTCAAGAGTATCCATAACTATGGATGCCCTAATTGAGTTAGCATTGATTATTCCTCTGGCGTTGGTAGCTCATTCAATTAACTTCTATTACTACTTAAATTGTTCTTTTTTCTCATTATAGTTTATTATTGTGCTTAATATTTGGATGTTTAGTAGAACTATTTCTTAAATTTATATTAAATGAAATGGTTAGTCACATGCTGTCTTAAGGCTACCATAAGCATCTAAATATCGACAAACAAATATTTCTATACATTTTTGACAAATATTTAGTTTGATTTTTTTAAATATATAAGTTAAAAAGTAAATTTAATGAAAGGGCTTCAGTATATAAATGCAAATGAAGAATATCAGACACTCTAAGTGGTTAATTAAAATGATAATATTAAGCAGGTTGGTTGCTTAAATATTATCACTTACTTACCATTTTATTCATCTGTAAGTGCTTTTAATAATGAATATCAGACCCTCTGTAAGTAGTTTTGATTTATTTTTTTAAATTGAATTGATTATTTATAGGATTAATCGATATCATAATTATAATGTGTATATGACATGTGAATTTTATAATTTTTTATAAGATTGTGGACGGTGTATAAGAATTTAAAATTAGATGGGTCATCAGTCTAAAAGAATTTAGTAGAATATATAGATAGGAATTGGGGCATTTATGTAAAACGAGACATTCTTAGAAGGTGCCTTGCCCTTCGAATTATAAACACAAAAAGATAAACGAATGGCCGACTACGACGGTCACGGCAACTGACGAAGGGAGGCGATCATCATTTCGGCTGGCGATCCTCCTCGCCTTGCTGCCGACTCCATCACTTGGTTATTCGAGAACCCTAGGTCTATCTCGTTTGAATTTCCATCCATTTTCATTAGTTTCCATTTTTCCCTTTTTGAATCTAGTTCCTCGTTTCTTTTTGGTGCACCAACCTATGAACATGGCGTCGGCATTTGCTAACGATGTGATGTAAACATTGTCTTTTTTGGAATAAGTTATTTTGACTTGTTGTGAAGGATTCTTGTTGCCTACATTGTTCCTCGCTATTTCGTCAGGTCAGTTCGCGAGGGTCCTAAGTGTGCGAGTGTGGCAATTCATTTGCATGGTAATATATGACATATTCTGGGAAATGGATTGTTACGTATACAAAGCACCTGAAGCAGAAGAGAAAAATTTACCACGATGGTATGCTACAGATTAGCGATTCAGGTGACAAGGTATGCAGTCTTTCTTGAACTCTTGTTGGAGTTACATTCTCGATGCCATTTATTCCTGTATTTTGTTTACAATTTAGTTAATTTCCAGTAAACACGGTTGTTGTGTTTAGATTTCTGCGTGAATTCATGAATGCGTGCATCTGTCCATGTGTTTGCGTGCATCCTTGTGTATTTCTGATTTCTTTTTGATGTTTAAAAAGATAATTTGGTGGCGTCCCAATCAACACTTAAACTTAGCTTCGAAGAGCACTACTTTTATCTACTAACGAGGGAAAGCTTCTGCATCAGTCTGATGTAACTGATCTGGTGCATGACAAGTCAATTAGCATTTTGCTGTGTCCATATACAGTTATATGAATCTGCCCAAGTTGAGTCCATAAAACCTCTTATCTGACACAAACTGGAGACCAGTTGGCATCAAATCAGCCCTCACCAGCATGAGTTCAGCTCTATAATACTCCAATAACAACAATTTAACCACATAACCATGATTAATCAGCAGAAGATGTGAATCAGGCTGTATAACATAGCTTCTCTCTAGGTACTGAGTACGGCCTTTTAAAATAAAAATCTGGCGCTTCCTTTTTCAGCTCAGAACCATCAACCAAGATGCTCCGACAGTTTATATTAGGAGTTATAAAATTCAAGTTGCTTCTGATTTTGAAATTTCACAGTAGAAGAATCTACTGTTTTCGTCTCTTAGTTCCTAATAATGCATTTAGCCACCTCAATTTCTCTCTCAACTGAGATTCTTCATTATCTATGTGATCTAAACTCTTATTTCATATCAGCCTCTTTGTGATGTAATTCAGCTCAAATTGCTTCATATACGCTCAAGCTTGTCCTTAAATAATTCAATGTTCTACGCTCTAAGGTGTACTAAACTACTAATATTGCAACCTCTTCAGCTACCGGCTCACCTTCTTAAATTTTTTGTATTAACATTGAAATTGGTCTACCAACTTTTGGATTAATAATAGACTTGCCCATGCGACAGTCACAGACTTGAGGATCCTAGGACATTTATTCCAGCAATTGAAAAACTTAAACCACCTATTGAAAAACTTAAACCACCTCTAACTTTTAGCCACATCAAATGATTTAAGTATACAAGGTGCATTGTCAGAGACATTTTGATTCCAATAGCAAAGCTTCTGGCTCTGGAAAACCCCCTCCATTCTTGGTCACAAAGAATCCTGTTAAGCTTTCTCATATTCCTATCACCAATTGCTTGGTCGAACCATGAATGCACTTTCCATTTTTGATCAAACAAATGGATCTCATCTAGTTTCTGTAATATTGTAGTTGCACAGTTGCTAATGTATGTTAAGCTGCAGAATTGTCCACAATTGTTCAACTGAATATTCATATATTAATATTGGTTAACATCATCAGAACTATCCTCCCTCTTACATTGTGAAACGGAACGGTCACAAGTTTCTTTTGTTTATTTTCTAGGTCCTTTGAACTTTGATAATCTCTCTTAACTATTTAGCATGTGCTTTGGGGTTTTGTCCAACTTTTATAAGTGTGACTTATTTTTTGTTTCTTCTTTTGTCATGAAAGACAAATGAGTATGTGAAAGATTTGTATAAATGCTTCAAACCATACACGTGAACTATATTGTTATCTCATATAAGACTGCTTTCTTTACAATTTCATTCCTTAACTTTTATGTGCATGATCAACTCATGTTGATGCTAGACACAGCACACTATCTAATTGTTGATACCCTAGGTTAGTACTACCTCGTACTGGGATCAGTTGTGGTAGTGACAACAGGAGGAAGGAGATAAAAGGAAAGAAGAAAAGAGAAGGGTAGAAAGAGGAAAAAAAATGAGTTTTTTTTCTGATCTAAAAATTACTATTAGTTTAATTTGGCAGAACATATAAAATTAAACAACTGTGGATATTCATTATATAATTGTATTTAATTTAGGTGTATGAAATATCACTAGGGTCATGTGATGTATAATGGTATTTGAAGTAAACTTACAGAAGTTAAGGGCGCATCTGCTGTTTCTTGTGGCCTGTTTGCTTACTAACTTGTATCCTTGCATTATCAGGTTTTGTTATATGATGATTGTGAAAAGCTCATAGATAGTCGGTTCCTGAAGAAAGGTGAGGTGATTGAAAGTGGTGGAACTTTGACCTTTGAAGCCCATCTTGTTGACATTGGATGCCTTGAAGGGGACAAAGTTCCTATTAAAAAGGAAAATGTCACTATCAACTTGAAGTTAGATAAGAAGGCTCAGGCCTTGCAACAAAAGGGTAGGTTTGTCTTTCATTTTGAACTATTACCTAATACCTAGTTTTGGTATCTTTATTTTCCACCTTATGAATTGGGCATAGAAAAACCTTACCAACCTCAGTTTGATTTTTGGGTTGTTGGAAAACCTCAACTTGAATTTTTGGAAAATTCCCATTTGATCGGTTTAAATCATTTTGGGATTTTTAGATCTTGCTTATTGTTTTTTTTTTTGTAAATTTATGTTCCATTTTTTTTTTTTTTTTTGCATATCATAGTTAGGTCAAGTCAAATCTGGTTGGATCAGATTTGTTGAACTGACTGGAACTGATGTTAATTACTGGATGTTTCATTGGTCTAAATTTCTTAGACACTCATTGTGAAGCCTCATCTTATTTATTCCTATCTCAGTTTTAGTTGAGTTATAGTACACCTTTTTGCAGAGAATAATGCAATGGGGTAGGTTTATTAGATACTGACTCCGAAGCCTTATCTTACTTACTCCTATCCCAGTTTTAGTTGAGCTATTGTACCTTTTGCAGAGAATGAGAAAGGAGGGATTAGTAAAATGCCACCTAAATTTCTAAATAGGATGAACTGCAGAAACAGAGGTTTGTCTTTTTCTAACATTTCTGAATTCATAAATCAGCTGTTTATAAGTGACGTGAATTAATGTTAGTCTAAATTTTAATTCTGTATGATATCTTTGGAAATGAAAAAAGACAAATTCACAAGTATACTGCATAACAGTTTGAGTGCTACAAGCAGCAGCAAAACAAAGGGTTAGTCTTTTGTTGCATATATGTTATGCCATGCACCTTCACACCTTCATTGTTGTTTTAAAATCTACTAGTCTCATTTTGCATTTCCTTGTTTCTTTAAGAAGTTAATGGCAATTTTATATATTCCTTTATATTTCTTGATTATTTTATCTTTGCTATGAAAAATATGTATAACAGTCTAGCTTGCTTTTGTGTGTTTGATACAGCAACCAAGAGTGAACTTGATAACTTGAAAATAATGCAACCTCAATATGCTGTCCAAAGTAAACCAAAAGGTTTGTATGTTGGTTGTCTTTTGTGATTTGTTGTTACAAATTCAACAATATTGTGCTCTCCTTAGAAATTTTTCTATATTTATTTAGGCAATCCTTTGATGTACATTGTGGAGAGTAGAGGATTAAAATGTACTGTAGTCATAGCGATAGATGAACGGCTAAAATCATCCCAGCATTTATTTATATTTATGCTTGTAATGTATTTAGATGTGAAATTCTAAGTTGGTAGTTGATTGACAATGGTACTTATTGTCACTTATGGCATGCCAACTGATTTGAATTGTTTAGTACACCAAAATGGTGCTTTTTGGATAGGAAACTTATTTTCAGTGGCGTATGTCCAGACATACACAAGATACACTCAAAATAATTTTCAAAATAGCTATACTCTTAAATATTTTTATTTTGTATGTATTGAGGGCATCATGAAATTTACCTCTGCCAAGTCAAATTTATCATTAAAAATTTTCAATATTGCATGCGTCTTTTCCTTGGATCACTAGATTTTTTTTTCTCAGGATTTTTCTTTTATTTCTTAAGCCAAAATAATTTACATTTCTATCCTTAGCCATTGTATTGTAAAGTTATAAAATTTCCTTTGAAGTTTTGAGTTGTTTCTTCAAAAGCAATCAGTTTTATGTTGTTCTACATGGTTTTGTACTCTGTTTACATTTGCTTTCTTCTATAGAGTGGAATGTTTTATACACTACTCAGATAACAAAGAAGGCAAAGAAGTATCATGATGGCATATTGCGACTTTTATCATGTGGATCACATATGACTCAGGTTAGTTAAAATCTTAAATTCACTTTGGTGGTTTTTTTAAAGATATTTGATGAGCATTTTGTTAAAATAGACAAAACCAGAGTTGAGCTATGGCAGTCGTGCACAGC
The DNA here is from genome assembly GCA_037177295.1 of Kaempferia parviflora. Classification (NCBI taxonomy): domain Eukaryota; kingdom Viridiplantae; phylum Streptophyta; class Magnoliopsida; order Zingiberales; family Zingiberaceae; genus Kaempferia; species Kaempferia parviflora. Next base: position 6,908,121 of record JBAMIE010000002.1, on the reverse strand, counting down.
TGAAATAAAGTGACAAAAGGAAGTGAGAAGGGCTATTGGAGGAGAGGGAAGAAGAGGACTAGGGGCTAGCCGATGGCAACGTGCAGCTAGCAGTGGCTACGATTGGCAATGGGGCGGGTGAGGAGAGGAAAGTACAGGAATCGAGAGAGGAGGATGAGGAGGACAAGGATCAAGGGAGGGAGGTGGGCTATGATTGACAGTGGGGTGACTGGGGAGAGGAACAACCAAAAAAATATGAACAAAATAATCAAGATATCAAGACACAACAACCAAGAGTGAACTTATTTTGTTCATATCTTTGTCCTAGTATCTCCTAGATCATGTGTATTTTCCTTGGCTGCTCCTATATACATAAGAATTATCATTACCAATCTCCGGAATTACAATGTACCTTTATCTATTTTTAACCAAGTTTTTTCTAGATCTCATTATCTATTTCTTGTGTCTATAGATGGCCTATCTAAAGGTCCTAAGCTGCATGGATACTCAAATTGTGTAAAGGGTTTGTATATCATATATGTTATGCATCCCTTGTCTAAAACACCTAGGTGGCTATATATGTGAACTCCTAGGCCTATTTTTAGCTTTGTTACTCAAATCTGTTATTCCTCTCTCATAACTTGTTTAAGGAGAAATGAAGAGCAAGAGGAAGAATTAGAGGCGGATGAAGAAGCTTTCCTTTTTGGGTTCTCAGAGGCAAGTTTCATTGCTCGAGAAGAGAGTACACTTAGTTAACAACTCGTTTGGTTTTGCAAGTACATTGTACAGGGAGGTTGACATGGTGAGAGGCATTGCTCGGGGATGGTGGTGCCATAGACGATATCTCAAGGGGAGGGCAAGGAATTAGGCTAAGGGTGGGTTAGGGGAAAATTTGGCTTTATATTATTTATAACTTAGACATCTTATGAGTTAAATTATATTTAGTAAAAATGATTAAATAGATTAATTTATGAACTTAAATTATAGTAATTAAGTTAATCTTAAGTTTATGGTTAATAGATTAATCATCCAATCTATTAACTTATTTTATAAAAATTAAATAGATTAAGTTAATAGATTAATTTTAGCTTCATTATTGTGTTTTGGTACCTGTCCTAAATTGGGACCATTTTCTATGAGTTCTCATGTATTTCTTTGAAAAAATTATGTAACACTTGGGTTCATACCCATATCAAATATTGGTTCTGGGTAGAGCACTGTGAACAATGATTGCCTCCTCTGCTAGTCCTATATTTTTATCAATTATACCTCTTGAAACTCTCCCAACATTCATATGAAAGTCTCAACACAAATATAATCACAAAGTAAACTAGTAGAGATCAAATGCTTGTCCTTAAAGGAAGAATCAATCCAACTTGAAGAAGCATGATGCTCCAAGTAAAGGAGTTAAAATATTGCCTAATACCTGCTTGCTTTGACGTTGTTTGTTGCTGTTCCTAGCCTCTGACTTTGAAATATGATGTGCTTGAGTGTTCGCTCTTACATCTCATATTACATCCAACATTTCCTCTTCACTACTGCTTCTCTCAAGTGATGTACAAGGAGAAATAATAATCTTCAGCAAGTGATCACTCTCTAATGAGCGTCATTGATTAGTTTCTATGAAATCAAAATTGATCTCTCATGGAGTTTGATTAGATTAGGTTCTGGATTGAGCTTATTCTTCAATCCAACCCCTTATCCATCAACACACCCCTCTTAACTTCATGTCTAGGTCCTCCAAATCAAATTTAATCTATCAAAATGAAACTAAAAATAAATCAGGATAAAATTTAGAAATATTCTCTGAACACTGAGATCCAAATATATATTACCATGGAGCAGGTAGACCTACTGCATATTGTTTTACAGAATATTTGTATTGCCTGTTGATACAAATATTCAAAATATGTAGATATTACATGAGGTCAATCTCTTTTCATCTTGTTATGGTGGTGAATCATCTCCATTTTATCTGTAGCTTTCAATAATATCTTGTCAGGTTATGTTGCTGAGTGAAGATGGTTCAGTACTGAGTAGCAAATACCTTGAGAACGTGGAATGTGTTAAAACTGGAAATAAGTTCCAATTGCCCAACCACCTTGTTGAAATTTTTGAACTGCGGACTAGTTTTGCAGGTAAATATATTTAATTAATCTTTCTAGCATGCATAACCCAGCGAGTATCTGCTGATGCATCTTAACCAAAATAGTATTTATATAGTTCTTTACCATTACTATTGGTTATTAACTGAAGGCGAGACTGTTCTAAATCAAATTTGCAGAGCATCTACCAAAAGTACAATCAACAGTGTTTGAGAGCTCGAGTTGTTCAAGCAACATCAAGTCAAGTATGAAGTAAATGCCTTAAATTGGCCATTTTCTTAGTTGATACTATATTTTAAATTGGTTTTGTTTCATAACTTTTAGCATTTTTATGACAACATTTACAGGCCTCAGTTGAAAAATGTAGGTGCTTCTTGCAGCTATGATTCTGCCGAATTCAGAGATTGTAGCCAACTACAAAGCAGTGAGACATTATATGATGGTTTGTCAATTTTGATCAACCCCCATCCATTTGTTGATAGTCTTATAATTATAAACTGGACGGCATTCTATTTTCTACAAATTTTGTTGTTTCTGACAATATCACATCCTGGCAGCATAACAAACATTATTTGAGTTGGCAAGTTGTTCTTGACTGTGTGTGCAGAAAACATATGTAAGACTTGTACACAACAAGTAATCAGTTCTTGCAGTTCTTGTTCTCCCAAAGATGCTGAACCTACCCTACAGGGTAACAAACCAGTGCGCAATGGTTTGTATATCCTAACCAGCTACCTCTCAGTTTTTGCTTTCGATTAATGATTAAAACAACCCAATGCTATTTTGTGTTCAAGATAGCCTTTTTGTTCCTGAAGAGAAAATAAGGTCTGAACCATTTTTTCCCTGATGAATTATTTTTGTTAATTAGTTTTTTTTTTTTTCTGTTGGTATTCAGCACTCCAAATTCTTCACAATCTTAAGAAGCCATTACTGGATGACGAAAACTGTCTGATCAATAATCCAATGGTGCAAGCTAATGGGTTCTCTTCTGAGAATGCAAGAAAGCACATCAGGAATCTTAGTTTGCAAGGGGGTGATAGCGGCGAGGTTAACTCTACTGAATATGCTACACAAACTTCATTTTCAAAAACTCCAGATATAAAATCAACACTATCACAGTAAGATCTTCCTCATATAATAAAGACAATCAGTTGTACATTCGGATTTTATGATCACATTTTTCCTTTTCTATTTTAACCTAAGATGTCATTACAAAGGAAAAATATATGAGAATAAGATGATACATTGCTATTGGATCTTCTGTTTGATCCAACTGGTAATAGGTTGAATGTTCTTGCTGTAAATTTGATGTGATCGTTATTGCAGCATTGTGTTTGAATACTTCATTCACAAATTCTTTTGATAGTATTGTATATAGTGGCAGTTGGGAGAAAAACTAGCCAGTGTGTCCTATGTTTCTGGGGCTCAAATGCTTCATAGACTATTATGTGAGTAGTTGTTTGCTCAAACGTAAAGTGGCTTTGTACACAAATATACCAAGATCACAAGTAAATTGAGTCAACTTATATCCACAGAAAATTACCACTACTAATATAGAAATAGATTTCAGTGTAGCATTTGGTTATATGTTGAGACAAATTGAATCAATTAGAACTAAAAAGTGTTGGAGGTAGATGCAGAAGGATGTTCTAAAATGTAATAAAAATGATTCATTTGTTTGGAATAATGCTAGCGATACCTCTAATTTGATGGAGAAAATCTTACATAAGAGACAAGCATCCGACTTTATATAAAGTTTGCTGGCATAAGCTAACTTAATGCCCTTCAACTTTAGTTGTTGTTCTCCCCGATTTCACTGCGTAATACACATCAACATGCAAGAGAACTATTTAGGTTAATTTAACACTCATCCTTGAATACCCCTTAAAAGGTGGTACCCTTACCCACAACACAATACTCACATGCTCAGATGAAGGTAGGAAAAGTAGATATTGCTGCACACACCAATTGTCTGATGTGACCCTTTCTGATTATACACACACAAGTGAAGGGAAACAGAGTCTTGCCTCACTTCTGGCAGCTGGTCCTATTGATTACAAATAACTGATGCAGCTAAAGAAATGATATTTCTGATATCCTTAGTTGGTCGATGTTTTATCCCCATCTCCCATGATAATATAAATTACTTCCATTTGCAACATTTTTTCTCTCTAAGTTTAGCAAATCATCCTCATTTTCCCAACCATTCAGAGCAGACATCTTATCCCTTGAAGAATTCAACCCCTCCAAAGAATTCAACATCCTCATCATGCCGTGCAATGTTGTCTTGAACTATTTCTGAATAGCCACATGTATTCCTCCTTACAGATAGCCAAAATTATTAGCTTGAACTGGAGAATTTTTGATATGCTTTTGCAGTTTATCCAAGGGAATTGATACTGTAAAGTGATTTATCATGAATTATATTTGTAGATGTAGTTGAAGAATCAGCTACTATATGCTCTACTTCAACAAATAGGAAAAAACCTGATCCGCAAAAAATGAAATGCAGATCAATTGACGGAAGCAACATATAACATTTGTAGAAACCCAATAGTTATGTAGGTTTTCATGAATCTTTTTTTGTCATGTACAAATAATTTTTATGTTCTTTTAATTTTTGGAAAAAAATCAAGAAACTAGGTGGATATGTAAAAGATATTTCTTTGGTGGATCCTGCTTGTTCCTATTTAGTCCGCCTCCTTTCAAGAGTAGCTTTTACATTGCTTTCTTCCCCATTTTTTCATCCTTTTATTTTGTTTATTTTATTAGTAACAATAGGCGGTAGACAAATGATAGTTGGCCTCAGTCATTATGTATTGGATAGATGAAAAAGTATTGGTAAAGTCATATCAAAAGTTGTAGTTATTTGTACTAAAAATACAAATATGTTGACATGAGTAGGGTCATATCTACTTGTTATATCCTTCAATCGCCTAAATATTGAGACTGTCCACAAACCAATCATATAGTAACCCAAAATCAAGGGACCTCCCCTAGGATACCGACTGTGTCGGACATACACCTAATTTATCACTTGATTTTGTGACTATACGGACCTCTGTATAACTCCACCTTCGGCTCTTTTTACAGAGATATTAAGGGGCTATCAGCGGTACAATGTTCTGGCAATCAGGCCTCAATGGAGCCATATGATTTAGTGAACGAGATGCTGCCTGTTCGAAAGGACTGTCTGCCAAATCAAAATGAAAACATTGCTGATATTTCAGATAAATTTCTAGAGAATAATAATTCTGATACTGGTACGTAGTCTCTGTGGCAATATTTATCTTTTAAAACATTTTTTTTCTTGACTTACCAACTCCTACCATCGATGTATGCAATAGAAAGGACTTGTGCTATGACTTGGAATGCTTCTGAGATTAGAGATCAATCCTGTTGCCAGGTCTGAGATTCTTAACCTGGAATTATTATTCTATATCTTCTTCAAGGATATCTTTTCATCAGTTCCACCTGTCATTTTAGTCTCGACTTGAATATCTCAAAGCGAGACATTTCCGCTGACTGTTTAATGGCTTCTTTCTTTGTTCCAGCTGTTGAAAGAGGAGGATATTAAACAAGATGGGAAAATGGGGATCAACCAAATTTTGGATGCATCCACTGCTACCACCCATATAATATCCGACAAACTTCATAGTGGGAGTTCATCCATTGAAGATCTACTTGGGGATGATTTGCCTACGTTTGATTTGGGCTTCTGAATCCAATTCGAATATTTCTTTAGAGTTCATTGTGGTCTATGTATGTGCTTCCTCTAATATGCTTGCTTTACTATGATTGCATTACTCGGAAAGATCTTGGGTTTTTGCTGCAAAGTTAAAGATTTTCAACTTTTTTACTAAACCACTTAGCTAAGTTTTTAAATATTCAAATCAAATACTCAATTTTTAAAATGATCAAATTATATACTCAATACTTATTTTATCCTTATCATTTACACCAGTCTATTGCTATAGTGTAATAGTCGGTGTATTTTTTTTAAATAAATAGTTTTTTTACCATACTTATTTATATTAAAAAAATTATTGTTTTTAATATATTATACTAAATTGATATTTAAGGATATTAATATAATCAGTAAAATTAGATAAATATATATGATTTAATTTTATGTCATTCTGAATTTCTTAGATTTATAAGTCGGAATTGATTGATGGACTTAAAGAGTTTGGATAACATGAAATTAGATCTTATGTATTTATTTAGCTTTCTAAATATCAATTTCGCATAGTATATTGAGAGTAATATTTTTTAAATATAAATAGATTTTAAAAATTCTTTTTATTTAGAAAAAATGATTGTTATAGTATACAGCTAACTAGTGTAAATGATAGGGGTAAATGAAGTTGACTAGTATAAATGATAGGGGTAAAATGAGTATAGGGTATGTGATTTTGTCATTTTAAAAATTAAATATGTGATTTGGATATTTTGAAATTTTAGATTTTTAAAATGAGTATAGGGTATTGTAAAAAATTGAAGATTTTTAGAAAAAATAATATGTTTTGTCATGCATTTTCTGATTTTCTGCTCAATTTGGTTACTATTTGTCACGTGGACATCGTATGGTCTTATCAATTAATCTAAGTTGATGTAGGTGGCTTTAGCTTAATTGAGATAAATTATAAAATATTAATTATACAGGGTAGTAAATTATAGTGTTTATTAGTTTTTTTATTCAGGTTTAACGTTACTCAACCTAATTAATTATTTTATAGCTCATTCCTAAGTTTTGTAAAGGAAATTCTTAGGTTTTGCAAAGAAATAAATTATGGATCAGTTTTATTGTTAAATAGTTGAGGGGAGAAATTTTTATTCGAGGGTATCTGTTCGGTGAAAATGGATCCCTAATTCATTGTAACAAATAAAATATTAATCATACAGCGAGTTCAAGATGTATTTAGGGACCGGTTCCAGGGGCAGATATGGCGGTTTCTTTCACCTTGTTTTTAGCATGCGAGCGTTTCTTTTATACAGTAGCAGATGATTTAATGCTTATGGGCATTAATATTTATGAGGTTTTTCATGTGGGACAGGTGCAGGCTGCCGTTCAACGGGACATTATTATACAATTATTATTGTCGGAAGGACTTCTAAAATTATAAATAACTATTATTAAAAAAATAATTAATAAAGTTGGGTAATATTGAACTAGGAAGGCTGATTCAAAAGTCTAACATCTATTAATCCTAAATTTTATTTGGAAGAAAAATCTCTACAAATACGTCATATAGATAATTGTCTAAATTCTATGATAGATGTTACGCTATAGCTAAGAGTAAACCACTATCATCTAAAAAACGATAACACCAGTCAACCTTATTATAGGGGTGTCAAATCGGGTTGGGTCGGGTTTGAGTCGGGTTGAATTTTTTTTTTCAAGTCCCGACCCGAATCCGACCCGAACCCGACTTTAACTCGAAATGCCTCAACCCGAACCTGAACCCGACCAACCCGATCAACCCGAACCCAACCCGAATAAACCATATAACTCTATTCAAAATAATTTTTTTAGCTATTTTTTTAATAACTCCTCATTTTTATCTGAATACTTCATCACTATTATATTAACATTGATATTAATATACATAAAAACATCTTAATTTTCAAAATAAAATTTAATTTAATCCTAAAAATTAACTAAACCCTAAATTCGGGTCCACCCAAACCCGATCCGATCCAACCCAAACCCAACCCGAAAATTTTCAACCCAAAATCCTCCAATTCGAATCCGACCTGAACATCTTAACTATCACATGGTCCTAAAAGGATTAAATAACTGTCATCTAGATCCTATAGTAGATGCTAATCAAAACTTATGTAAACTAATGAAATAAGATGTTTACTCAATTAGATTACTTATATCATTGAGAAAAGATTCCGTGGATGATTAAATGTTAATTAGCTTGATTAATTATTATGAAAGAATTAAAATTTAATTATCCTAATCAACTAAAGAATGATTTAATTGAAATAAATAAAGAGTTAATTTATTCAATTTTATAAATAAATCATGCAATTAAAATTTAAAACAATTAAATTAAAATTAATCAAGAGTTAGGGTGTATCCAATCAAGAGATTTAACAACTTTCATTGATTTTTTTTAATGATAGATTTTTGTGAAATTGATAGATTTTTATTGACTCTTAATAGAATTGCACAGAGTTGTGAAAAGAATTCTATGGAGTTTTGTAAATTTTTTTATAAAGATTTCTACATACATTTGTAAAATTTTTCAAGAAAGCTTAAGAATTTTATAATTTAATAATACCTTATAAGTAATTAATACTCCCGCCAAATATAGCTATTGTGGAGAAAAAATTTTATTCTTATATATTTTTTTATTTGAAAATTATGAAAATACTATTTGGAAAAAAAAGAAATAAAAGTAGAATTTCTCCGAGATCATTTTTATCCTTTTTTTATTTCACATATTTTAATACTCACGGTATAAACAAATAATCAAATTTTTAATTAAATATAAATAATTAATTAATCAATACTTTTTAGACAATATCAAATAATTAATCAATACTGCGATAAATGCATCAACAGATTCAGATATTTTGGACAAATAAATGCGCAAAAAACTTATTAAGATGTTGTCAACTTTAGCAACGTAAACAACCACATGATCAATAATAAAGTACAACGAGTAATTTTTACAGGAAGACAATAAATCATTGTTACAGGACTTCTACGCCAATCAAATATGACTTGTAGTTGTATCTACTACATGACGAGAAGAAAAATTGGGTATCCCATATCGCACAACAAAAATTCATCAAATCGAAAAAGGAAAACATGAGAAAAGATATACGCACATATAAATTGACGATCACACAATAATCAAAAGGCAGTTTGGATGCTTCCAACAACAGATTCAAAAAAATACAAAGCACTATGATTTCTTATGGATGAACCAAAACAATAAAGTCATACGATATGATCCTAATAGATGTTCACCTGCTTGCGAGAGAGAAATTGAAGAAGAGCCGAAGAAACGAAAAGAGAGCGCTTGATTAACAAATGAAGCTCAGATTTAATAATAAAGGAGGTTGATCTAGGAGCAAGGAAGAGGCAGAACCATGGAGGAAGAGACAAGAGAGTCGACGAAAAGAAAGAGACGTGTAGAATTAAAAGTCCATAGAAATCTCAGGGATGAATAGATGATTTTTTCTTTTATTTTTTTAAATTTACCAAATTTAAAGTTTATATTCAAAAGATTTTAAAAGAATCCATAAAAATCTATTGAAAGTTTGGATACCAAAAGATTTTCATAGAGTTTTAAAAAGTCAAGTTTCAATACCATATGACTTTTTAAAACTCTATAAAAATATAATTTAGATAGCACTAAATTTCTATAGAGTTTATAAAAGTCTAGATTGAATACACCTAAACTTTTAAAATTTATAAAAATTATTGAAAATAATTAAAAATCTAAGATTAAATACATCTCCCTTAATTAAGTTTAAATTTAAGATTCTAAAGAATTCTGATTAATTTTAAGGAAATGATTTTATAAGACTATAATATCCTAAATTAAGTTCTAATTATTAAGTCAATAATATTAATTACCGGCATGGGTTCACACTTCCTTGAGGTACCCACCACATCTACTGAGCTGTCAATTTATGTACGAACTAATTGATTGACGAAGACCAATCACATTGTTATTTTGATTAAACTAATAATAATTATAATTATTATTATAATTCGGGCTCTTGTCCAGTCCAGATCAGTTGATTATCATCGCTTATCAGTTAATTGCGGGGGAACGAAGAAAACGACGAGAGCTGCACAAGAAATAAAGTGAAAGACTACGGCGCCTCAGAACTTGTGGTCGGCAAGCAAAGCACGACTTGACCGGTCGCCGCATTAAATGCTGGCTCTGGAGCCAACCAATCCCGATGATGATCAGTTGAGGGGCAGCACTGGAATTTCACCGCCTCTGCCGTTGTCCGTGTCCCTCTCCCCTTCCTCTCAAGCAGCAATTAGTGCCCCGAGCCCCATACCGACCAGATTACGCAGCTCACTCATTTCGGTCCCCTCCCGCTGCATTTCCCCCCTTTTGTTCCTGTCCACCGGATCAAGCGAGGCGGCGGCGCAGAACGGAAGCCCGATGGCGGAAGAAGAAGAAAGCCGGGCAGCAATCGTGGCCGACGATCCCGCGCCGGCTCGCCAGGTCCTGCTCATCTCTGCCGGCGCCAGTCACTCCGTCGCGCTGCTCTGTGAGTAGCGAAATCTCTCCCCTTGTTTTGGAAGGTGGTTCCCGGTTGCTTCTAAGCTAGGCCTTGCATAGTCGTGCACAGGTCGAACTTATTGTTTGATTTCCATTCTGAGCGCTTCAGTTTTGCTGGTTCGGATGATTGCCTTTCATTTGTAAAGTTAGGGGGGTTTTGTCCGGTGCTAATTATTTTATGCCCCCCTTTTTAATTACCCTTTTTATTCTACCTCCTTGTTTGCCTTTCCAGCTTTCCTGCCGTTCCTTCGCACGCTTAAATACAATGCGATCGCAACCTTGATTTGACATGATACTTCTGGAGCTACTCTCTTGTAGCTAAATACCAATATCTCTCAGCGTTTCACGTTATTAATGGATTGCTATGGTGAAATTGATGCAGATGCCTTTATTGTGCCAGTTTAGTCTGGAAATTTAGTTTTAGTAGAATAAGTTTGCAGATCTTCTGGTTATTTTATGTATGCTGTAGTTCATACATAAGAATGGCAATTTTATCGCAGCTGGTGACGTGATCTGCTCCTGGGGCAGGGGTGAGGATGGGCAGTTGGGTCATGGGGATGCTGAAGACCGACTTCTTCCTACAATACTAAGTGCTCTGGACGGCCGTGGCACTGTGTCTGTAGTTTGTGGAGCTGATCATACAACAGCCTATTCCGAATCGGATGTGCAGGTTTATAGTTGGGGATGGTATGTTCAGTGTCTCTTTGTTTAGAATGATTTCTCTATAAATTTCTTGAGTTGTATCTTAACCAAGTCGTACAATCACTAGATGTGAAGAGATTTATGAAAAAAAAAAAAATAACACAATCAATTATTTGAATTATAGAGAGCATAATCATATTGTAAAAATATTTTGTAAGTCAAAGTTGGTTACATTAATTAGTTGAAAAACTCATTAGTTATGCCACTGCAGCACACTTTTAATAATACTTATAAAGATAATTAAATATACAAATGGTGACTAATAGATAAATGAATGTTTTTAGTATATATTAATATGTTGTATTTTAATAAATCTTAATCTGTAAAAACTGATTTAATTAATATCATTAATATTGTATTTCTAACAAAGACAATTTGAAAATTGTTGTATTTTGATAAATATTCAAATGTAATTTACTGTATAAATAAATATATGTCGCCCCGAGGCTACAGTGTAGCGGCGAGGCCTCCAAGCGGTTAACTAGGCATCTAAAGTTTGAATTCAGCTGTGGCGTACTATAGAGATTTTCCTCCGATGGGACGACAAATCTAAGAATGCTGGCAGTTTGGATGGACTTCCGTGAGCGCTTCCTGATTTACCCTAATGGCCGATGAGAAACTTCTGTAGGGTGACTTGGTCACCTTCGAGATTAATTGGTTCGAAGAGCTCGATATTTAGATTACCAAAAAAAAAAAGTTAATAGCTATTAATTTGCAAATTCTGTATTTAAGCAATAAATACTTTATTTAATTAATAGATATTGTATTAATTAATTTAGTTTTAATTGACTTTAAGTTGATTAAAATTAGAAATACAGACCACCACTGCAGCTGCATGGGCGTCATAGGGTCAATTACCCATGCTGCCTAGTTTTGAGTTTTGACTGGATGTTGGAATAAAATTTTCCCTTTGTGTCCGGCGACACGACTTGATATTTAATTCCAAACAAGTATGTATAATAAAAAAACTTAGCCATTATAGATTCTGTAAAAACAGGTGATGTTTAACAGAACATATACTAATTCTAAATCTGTCAGTCGGTTAGCCTAACCATCCATATCTTAAAAGATGTACTGATTATGTTGAAATATTTATATTTTAATGAGAATGGATATTGTTTAGAGAAGATTTAATTTATAACTTAAGTAGTTTTTCATTACACATGACAATTGCATAGAGCCACATTTCTCTAGTCTGCTCTAGCTTGCAAGGGAGAGATGATGTTTAATTACAGTTTGCAGTTTATCATTCCTATATGATTTTCCATTTTCTTTACTGCAGGGGTGACTTTGGAAGGTTAGGCCATGGAAATTCTAGTGATGTTTTTACTCCACAGCCGATCAAGGCATTACAGGGCATCCAAATTAGACATATTGCTTGTGGAGATAGCCACTGTTTGGCTGTGACTATGGATGGGGAAGTGCAAAGGTTACTCTTAGTTATTATGTTGATAGAGATAGCTATATTGATTTTCCTCAGTTAACCTATTTATTTTTGCTCTTTAAGTAACTTTTGATAAGAAGCTTTCTGTTATAACATAATATATAGGTTTTCATAGAGTTTGACTAATTAACACGAAATATTAAAGCAATTTTTTTTTGTGAAGATTTAGTTAGCAAAGGTAGCTAATTGTATTAATTGAAGTGTTACAAAACGGAAAAATGAATCATTGATAATGAACTCTGCTTTGACTACTTTAAGTAGTCCTCACATTACAATAATGATTGAAATGGCTTCACTTATTTGTTGTACCTTTTTTGTGAGAATGTTACTCAAACAAATATACAACAATTTATATACATTGGTTAAAATTGTAACTAAAACAAGTATGAATGCTATGGCTGTTATAGAACAACAACACCAACCCATTTCAGTTCCAGCTATTTGGTACATAGATTTTACCTTGTTGATTATGCCATATCTATTTTATTTCTCCCAAGCGTAAACCATAACTTGTCTCAAATTGGGCTTTAGACCAAGGTTCCAAAATAAGGCATGATCAAAAGGCCATCAAAACTCCCCTTAAATTCAAAGAATATTCAATTCCAGATATTTTCAAAGACTTGGTCATCATGTGTGCTAACTAATTATTGAAACTAACAAATGAGGAAATGATTTCCTTTAAGTGCATCTCTTTCACAATTTGAATTGATTGTTATATTTTTTATCCTATGTGAAATAGTCAATTAAAAGTAATGTGCACGACAACTTGATTATCTGCTTTTCACCATCTAATTGCATGATCCAGTCAGATCATTAGTTAATTCAGTTAGCACCATATAAGATTGTAAAGCCATATCCTTGTATTCTATCTCTGCATTAATATTAGATTGCTTTCCAAAAAAATACAACTGGATGTGTATGCCCAACTGTGACAGAGTCTGCCAATTCTGGCCAATCTGCATCCCTATATCATACAATTTGATGGTGGCAATAGTGACAATATAAAAGGTCTTTTCTGTGATCATTCTTGATGTATTGTAAGATTTTTAAGGCTATCCCAAATGATTATAATATTGGGCCTTAAGAAATTGACTAATCACAGTTTCATTTATGAGAATTGGAAGCGATTTCAAGTTTCCAACTACCCAGCTAATCTATAGTTTGGATTATTAGCATTGCAATTTTGTCATAAGCTAAGCTTAAGTGTTGCTGTGACGTTTGTCTATTATATGTTGCAATCTTGTATATTAGCTAGGTCAACTATGCTCAAACCTAGCTTGGAAAAACATGAACCCAAGAACTTGGCTTTGCACATACATATATTGAAGTAAACGAGCTTTGAGTGCCATTAGATTATATACTTATTCTTGGATTCTTTGTGAACTTACTTTCTCATATCCTTTATATTTTTAGTTAACTTGTCAACATATTTTTTTCTATTCAATTTATAGTTGGGGCCGGAACCAAAACGGGCAGCTTGGTCTTGGCACAACAGAAGACTCTCTTGTACCACAAAAGATTCAAGCTTTTCAGGTACATTAAGCACATTATACTTCTTGCTTACAAACACATTTTTGGCTTAATTTTCTTTGAGGGAAGGAAACAGTTAAAGAAAGAATAGACGACAACAATAACAACAACAACCAAGTCTTAATCCCATTAATTGGGTTCGGCTATATGGAGTTAAAGAAAGAAGAGAGCAAGGAAAAAATACTTTGGAGAAGGATAAGGAAATATGTGTCTAGTTTTGAATTGCTTTGAGTAAAGTTTCTCTTCTGACTATTTAAGAGAGGGAACCAATGTGGAAGGAAAACTTTAATTTTAATTTTTTTATTAAAAAAAATGAAATTTTTATTAAAAAAGTAAAATTTCTCTTCTTCTTATGTTAGAGTAAAGGTGCGAATTTAAGAGATTGTTACATCTTTCATTAGTTTAAAGATCAAACAGATTTCCTTATTCAGTCTGAGAGGTCTTAGATTTATAAATGTAATTATTACAAGTCATCCCTCCAAGGAATTTTGAAGTAGCTTGAGGTGTTAAGGTCCTGAATCTTCATATGCATATACAGGGACCTATATATACCTCCTCTAATCTAATGTTCCTATAGGATTAAGAGGCTACTCAGGTTTTTGTTGATTTCCTCCATAATTTCACAGTTATTATGGAAACATTTTCTAGAATAAATATTGCATGGTGACATGTTAAATAAACAAATCAATCTAGACACATTGGAACTGCTCATGTGCTGCATACGAATACCTGACTAGGAACCTGCTGAACTCTTTGTACTGGAACTTTAAACACTTCACTTCAAATAGGCCATTCTATTGAGAATGGGTAAAACTTGAGGTTTAAGTTACATTTGCACCAATCAAACTATTATGATTTTTTTCCCTTACCAATATCTCAAATAGACACATTGGATAACCATGTTTACATATCTTGTTTTTTCTATTCAAAGATGTGGGTGGGCGATTGCTCCTTCATATAGATTTTTGTTCTAACATTTTTGGGCAACCATTAGGGGATACATGTTAAAATGATCGCTGCGGGTGCTGAACATACTGCTGCAGTTACAGAAAATGGGGATCTCTATGGATGGGGTTGGGGTCGTTATGGAAATTTAGGCCTTGGTGACCGTAACGATCGCATGATTCCAGAAAAGGTTGTTTCTATTGAGGTACAGACTTTCCCCTTCAATTGTTTTTAAGAAACCTCTATGTTTTATTTTGCATGTGGAACTTTGTCATATATCTTTATATTTAATTATTTCATCCAAAAAAGTATATTTTTAATTAATTCAATAATAAGTGGCAGTTTCTAACTATTTGTCATTGGATTTTATCCTATTCTTGAACTCTGTACATGGATGTATGATTTCTAATTATGTTCAACTAATTACTAATGCCTTCGATTTTATTCTTACCCTATGTATTCAGTAATATTTTTCATAATCTTCCTACCAGTATTCATGAGTGTTCTTCTGTGGTGTTCTGAATTTTGTTTCCAAGAGTTTGGAGAGTCGTAGAGCAATCCAAACTTGGTAATTCTGTGAGACTAAGCATTGTAACCTGGCATAAAATTTTGAGAAGTCATGCTGCATTAACAGTTAGGTTTTTAGAAGTGGCTTCAATTAATTTCTTATGTTCCAGAATTCATTTTTTTATATCCAAATTCCAAACAACTTAAGAATAGAAATTGCTCACACACAGAGGTATGCTGGTAATTTTTTATTCTTAGCATGGTTAACCTGCGCATTTATCAATTTCTCAGTAAAATACTCTTCTATCTCCTAATAGGTGCTTGAATTTGACTTGCTTATTCAGATAGGACTTTCTCTTGAAGCAAAGTATAAATCCAACATCTTAGGTTGACTTTGATTGCACTTTGGCCTTCTATTTCTTGATGGCTATGTCACACATGAGGAAGATAAGAGCATCATATGCATTGTATCATGCAAGTAGCCACTCGAAGAAATAATCATAAAAATTTGGAAAGTGAAACGTGTGTTGCTTCTCTGGCAACATAGTGAGATTAATGACACTACTTTGAAGCAAGAAGAAAATGATTGTAGGAGTAACATGTAGGTGTTGGCATGACCATTACAATACAGCCAGTTATCATGTCTATTACTTCAGAAACACTGTTGTTTAAATCTTGAGCCGAAGTTACTGGTACTGAGAGATGCAACATTACCTAGCAAGGTGGTTCCTTGTCTTTGCTAGATGACTATTTAATATCACCTTCACGATCATACGTTCATGACTATATGAATGCATATTTAACACTGTCAAGCTTGTCTCAACTGATTCAGCACATTCGTGTTTATATCATGAACATGGACTTCTTTTACTTCATTTCTTTGTTGATTCATTATGACCACCATCCTAAGTTTCCCAAATGGAATTGCAAAGCTTTACAACATCTACAATATATGTGGCCTAGTGGGTCACTTCAGTGAAGCAGAGGAAGAGAAACTCAACACTGGTGTCATTGGCTTGAGATCCCATAATGTGTGAGCTTCAATGGCTAATGGAGCATGCTCTCTGTGCATTATCTCCAATGCAACACTTTCTAATGGGCATGAATTGATGTGATCGAGTGGGTGAAGTAGATAAGGACGTTTACTATAGGTCTCGCTCATGTTTGGTCACTGATTGCAAGAAAATTAACTGATAATTCTACCCTTTTTTTCTTGGCTCACGCCAATGCAAGGTAAATCTTGTAAATTCATGGTTTTTCTAGGTGCTGGTAGAGTTTGGAGATTGAAGAACTTCACAATGACAGAGTTGTGTTGTATTCACTCATATCAATCTGGTTGACAGCATGAATGAACATGACAGTGATAGGTTTTCCCTTTCGTGAAGGATAATTAATTAATCATCCTTAATTGAAGCATCACACCAACTCTTCACAACGAAAGTAGTGCATGCATCTAACATTTTGCTCAAATGTTGCATTTATTTATGGCAAGAGATTAGTGCTTGTGCATTATTTGATTTTTGTGGGTACAAACTCTAGGTTGGAAGATTTTTTTGCAAATAGTATAACAATTTCAAGAATTGCACCTCCCTAAGGAGTGACACGAGCAACACCTTAGGGAGACATGTGAGAAGACTTCAATTATACATGCCTCAGCTTGATTTTTACCTTGCCTCATGGTTATTTGTCTTCTTGATGCATGAGGTGTTCTTGATTCCATTATGGTAGTGGAAGCAAAGATTTTGACTCAATCCTAGATCAAAGCTAGAGGTGGTGGAGGGCTAAGGGTGGTATAAATGGATATTGCTGATGGATATTGCCACTACTAAGGCAGTTATTGTCAACATGGAGAGGACTCTTGCTCCTAGTCATATTAAGCTCATGTGGTACTTTGGAATGAATGGAAAATTTTGGTCAAGCTGATGGGAGGTGTTGCGAAGCACAAAAACACAATGAAATACTAAAACAATGCAGTAAACAAATATTATGAAGTGCAATACCCTATGCAAAGTGATTGGTTATCCACTAAATGCATGAAAAGGTACATGCTTAATTCTCATGCAATGAATTACTATGAAAATTCTTGGAAGGAATATGGTTGTGATGATTAAATACATGAATAACAAATATAGTATAACCCATATAACTTGTGTTATAGTATCAAAAAGCGGTTCCCTTGCATATGAATGTGGGAGCAATACAGGACTATCTAAAGGCTGGTAAAAACCAAGGTGCAGAATGATTACCGGAATATACAAAATGATGAATTAGGTAACATCGAACCCGGCCCGACCCCACGCAAGTTTCCCACCAACTGCCATGATAAATCTGGAAGCGCTCAATGATTACCGAAATAGAGATTATTTTGTTTATACACAACTTTGTCAGCATATGAATGTGGGAACCATACAGGACTATCCGAAGGCTGGTGAATTTTGAGAGGTTTGGAATGATTACCGAAATAGAGATTATTTGTTTATGCACAGCTTGGTTAGCATATGAATGTGGGAGCTATACAGGTCTATCTGAATGTTGGTAAAAATTGAGAGGTATGGAATGATTAATGAAACAGAGGTTATTTTGTTTATACACAATTTTGTCACAATCAGAAAATATATGCATCATAGTTCAATGGGAATTGGACAAGAATCATATGAGAAATGTGAACATGTGATGTTACATTTCTAATGCATTCCGTATAGAATACATGGGACTCAAACTTATCTCCTTTAAGTTCTATAGCTAAATACATTGATAGTTTGTACTTTGTCCTTAGCTTTAGTTAAAGTGGAGTGATAGAGCAGTTGTGGACACTTGATGAGTCTGCTTTTGCAAGTAGAGAAGTGAGAGGTTGCTTCGTAAGATTATTCAGTAAAACTTGAGAAATCTTGCTAAGCAAGTACGAGGCTCAGTAATGCATTGCCATGAGAGAACCATTATATGATAGTATAAGGATTTTAAGCCTGGGGCCACCTTTTCTAATAAGGTTTGTAAATATTCAGATCTTTCTTCTTTCTAAATATATTATTAGAAAATGAGTGGTGAATTGTTATATATATGTTCTAATAATTAAAAGGGATTTTTAATTAATCAGGGGTTTGGTAATTGTATTTCATATCATGAGTATATTATGGAAGAAAGGAAAAAAAAGAATGAACGATAGTGTTTCGATGGGGTGATTTGTAAAAGGAACAACCATTTAAGTGGAGCCAAAATATTTTATGAAAACAAAATGCGATCTTTACTTACAGAGCCACAAGAATCACAAAGGTTTCAAATTCTTCTCCCATGTTGAGCAATGTAGAGGTGCTGCGAGGATAGGCATTTTTATCCTGGGGATGAAGTCATATTTTTCAATGAAAAGATTTGCAATTGAATTTCATATTCATGTTATTAACAAGGTTATTTGATTTCTTTTTCTCAATTTCAATAATTTTTTATAGGATGAAAAGATGGTTCTTGTTGCATGTGGATGGCGTCACACTATTACTGTCTCTTCTTCTGGAAATTTGTACACCTACGGATGGAGTAAATATGGTCAACTTGGACATGGAGACCATGAGGATCATCTCAGTCCACATCTATTGGAAACCCTAAGAGACAATGACATATCTCAGGTCCTTAGTGTTTCCTCATCACTAATTAATCTGTTTTGCTCAAAATTATAATTGTCAATTAGTTGCTAAGAACAAATCTTTATGTTTTGAACTATAGGCATATGGATATATTTGGTATCACATTATAGACACCTTTCTATTATGATTTCCATGGAATTTTCAAGTATAAGTATGACCAATTTTGTCTGGATTTCTAAATTCCGAATATTAGGAATGTTGTGATTCGAATACCCAGATCTTTTGTTTCCATTATACACAGTATAATAAATTTTGACCTTACTATACAAACATTGTGAAGTGCCAATGCCCATCAGGATCTAACTCAACTTTACCTATGTCACTCTTCTCTGGTCATATATTAATAGAGATAAAGCAGAAAGAACCTTTTGTATAGTAAGGTCTTTGATGTTTTGTAAAAGAAGGATTTGTAAGGCACTATGCAAGCTAAGATTGTTTCTGGGTAACATATCTAGGATCCAAATTTTAAAAGTTGACCAATTTGAAGGGGTGCTGAGAAATTAGATTAAAACTGGTTCTTCACAAGAACTATCAATCACACTCGTTTTATATCTTTTCTAGTAACCTAGACATGATTGATATCTATCAAGCTACAGCTTGAGGAGTGAGGTTTCATATTAGGCTATCTGTATAGTTCTCGTACAGTTATCCAGTATCCCTAGTCACATAAAGCTTGTGGATCTTTATTATTTCTGTATTTCACAAGTATTTAGTTTACAAAATTTGATATCATTTTCTTCTACTTTAGGTTTCAGGTGGTTGGAGACATACTATGGCACTTACAGCTGATGGAAGACTATATGGTTGGGGATGGAATAAGGTTTGATGGCTCCTTCATGAATCCCCCATTTATGTATCTGGTTTTATTCTGCTTCATATGCAATTTGCCATTTGTTAGTTTTTGTTAACGAACTGGCGTGACCCACACCAAAGTTTTTGACCCCTGTGCGCAGTAGAGAATTCACTAGACAGTCTGACATGTACTTCCATGTATTTTTGGAACTGAACTTTAGTAATGAGATGGGTAAAGTAAAAGAAATTCTAGGATTAATATGCCTTCTTTATATGGGAATAACACCAAACTTTGCAATTATGCTTGTTAGTTCTATTTGATTTGTGGATTTGTCCAATATCCATATTTGGTCTAGTGTAAGATTCAGATTTAGAACTGGAATTCCCTACTCTTTTAATGTGCTTCATAGATTATCCTTGATGCTTGGACTCTTCATCTACTACCTCCCTGATTTGTGTTGGATACTCAGATATTGCTACTCAAAGTGGACACTAAAATCTTCATTAACAGATAATTTTTTTTTAGAAATAGTTGCTTCAGACATTTGAATCCCTGTGTCAGATACGCCTGACATTGCCAGTTACTATAATTTGATATTTTTGGTTTTATATGGAAAAGATATGGAGATCTTGCAGTTTGATAAATATAATATCAAGAATAAAATATAATGTACCGTGTTCTGTGAAGGATCAGAATCACCTTATATCCCGTATTGAAGTAGGTGCAGTGTAATCCTACATCGTAACAGATATATCAATTTCTGTAATATTAAGTTTTTAAATGTATTACCATAGAGACAATTATAATCAAATTCTGTGATATTGTTTTAACTTAGATTCCTTTTAAAATATAGTTTCTAATTGTAATCGTAGTGAAACATCTCGGTGTTTGACTTAGCAATTTACTTTGTTTCCATCTGTGCTTGACACAATTTACTTTTATCTAGTTTGGCCAACTTGGTATTGGTGATAATGATGATCGGTGCTCTCCAGTTCAAGTTAAACTTCCGGCAGATCAGGTAAGTGGTTGCTCTTTTACATGAAATACAAAATTCTTCACTCAACTTGTTACTATCCCAGGTTTTTTTTCCATTTTGTCTTGAAATAATTATAACAGATCTGCTGTGAAAATTGCTTGAAGGAGTCTTATGTTATGACCTATTTAGCTTAATCTTTTTATGATAATCATGTGCAGAAATTGAAGCAAATTTCCTGTGGTTGGAGCCACACGCTTAATCTTTATATGATAATCATGTGCAGAAATTGAAGCAAATTTCCTGTGGTTGGAGGCACACGCTTGCTCTGACAGAAAGAGGAAATGTTTTCTCTTGGGGCAGGGGTACGAGTGGACAACTTGGCCATGGTGATATTCTTGACCGGTAAATGCATCTGCAACTCTCCAAATTCATGGAAGAGTAAGCAGAATGTTTAGTGTTTTATTCTGAATCTTAATCTGTGAATGCAACTCTATGATATTCTTAATCTGTTAAGTTGATCTTCTGGCCTGCTGCAACCTTTACTATCCAAGTAAACCATGTGGATATTCAATAAGCTTCTTGAGTACTAAACGCCTAATGGCTTGCAGGAAAGGTAGAGATTGTTAAAATGTACTAAACACCCAGTGCTTTGGAGGATATATTTGGATATATGGCAATTATAAAAGCTGCCTTTTTCGAGTAATATGATGGTTATAGTACATCATTTATTTGCCTTTTATGGCTGTGCGAACACTCTATGTTCTATTAAGTAATTTCTCTCTCTAACGCTAAAAGTTGGTCATTCATCTTTCTCTAAGAAGATCCTTGTAGCCAATAATTCCATTTCAAAGATGGTTTAAATAAGAAGGGAAATGAGCTTGGTTATTTCTAAGCTTCAATATTGTTAGGTTGTCAAGGTAAGAGGTGGACTCTTTCTCATTAAGATAAAACTACTTGTTAGCTGACAATCGTCTGCCAAAATATATTGACATCATCTTGAGATAGTAACACTCCATATCTGGAGACCCTATGAAGCCTCAATATTTTTGAACTCTCTCGACAAGAGGAATGGAGAGACTCGGAACTTTGTAAGAGAAATGAGAGAAGATCACTAGAATTTGATGATTAAAAATTAAATACATGGAGAGAATGGCCTTATACTTGTTGGGACATGCTAAAGAGGTCTGGTGGGTAGATTTATCTTTCATGAACTGACATGCAAGTACCTGTCGCATGTGTCAGCAGGCTTCTTAGCTTGCAAGTATATTGGCAAACGGATTGTGTGCCTTTCCAGGTCATGCTTAATCATTGTGTGCCCATCTGCTTGAGAGAGCTGTGTTTGCGAACTTCTGTGTGCCCGTGTGGTTTTGCACTTATGCGTAGACTTTTACTCGTGCTCAACTTATGTGTTTGCAAACTTCCGGGCATTAATTTATCATTTACCTGACATTGATTTAACACTTTAAGATAATCTACTTCAGACATAGGTTGACATTAACAAATAAAAATCCTACTCAAGTCTCTAGTCCAAGTCAGTCATCTGCCTACCTTGCCAAAACTAAATTTCCAACATAAATTTTGAATGTGTAGACATCATTTAGTTTACAGACCAATATTAGTATGAAAATTACTCATTTTTTGGTATTCTGTACTAACATTTTGTTTTGATCAACAGCATGCACTTGCTTGCTTCAGTAAATTATCAGTCAGAAATACATCTATCTATATATATATATATATATATATAAGAAGTTTGATGGTGACCAATATGGACTTTATTTTCTCTACAAGTTGAACTCATGTTTTTTTTTTAAAAGAAATACTCCCAAGATGTTAGAGGTTATAAGCAAGGACGGCCTAGGTTGCAGCCAAATGGAATCCTCCAACTCACTCTCTTCTTCATCAGGTAATTTTCCCTCTTTATGCATCATCCTTCAAGAAGCATGCTTGTTGTATATCCCACTGTCAGAAACTCTCATAAAACTGTTGCTTCATAGGCAAAATCTGGGTTTCTCCATCAGAAAGATATGCAATTGTTCCTGGTGAAACTGTAAATTCGCGATTAAACTTTTTACTTGTGATATTTGTGATCGGTTTGCTTTATTTGATTGTATGACGATGTTGAGATCTGTGTTCAGGCTGCAAAACTTTCAGCAGATCCAATCAGGGGTAATGGGAGCGATGCAAACGTCCCTGAGAATGATGTCAAGCGTATGCGAGTCTAGCTCTTTATTTACTCCAATGTTTTGAAAGCTTGTGAAGACATGCACCATTCTACGCCTCTTTACCTTTGTCGGTAGCAGTGTAGTTGTTTTTCGGATGAAGTTGCTATCTTGTAAAATATTTAAACTTGTTACTGTTTTAGAACTTTTAACTTGTATTCTGAATTGATAAATAATTTAGATTTCCCCATCAGATTGCAACAAATCCCTAAATAGGTTTAGTAATACTATTTACTAAATGGATCAGCTAGAATTCTTTTAATTGTACATACAGACTCAACAACGTGATCGGTGTACATTCTCTGGCAGATTTATTAGCAGTTTTATCAATTCGAGCACTTGTTTTTGATTTCCCAGACGGTGTACCCTACTTTGTTATCTTTGAAAACATCAATATTTTAGTACATAATCAATTATATTATCTATTCTTTTACTTAACAAAAATGTTCTTGGATTTTAAAAATTAACTTATTCTGTTATTTTGTTGTTTTATATGATTGAATTAGTTTTATTATTTCAGATAAATGATCAATTTAGAATGCATCTTCAAATTCATACTCAAAATTTAAACAACAATTTTGAACTAAAACTACTTCATAACTATTTTGGAGTTGTTTTACCAATATTCGAAAGTCTATCTATATATTTAAAGTTAAAATTTTAAAAATAACTATAGTTTTAGCCATCAGTTGTCGCTAAAATTGTTATCTATTATTTGACTTCTAAATTATATCATTTGATTTCTATTACTTTTTTTTTTTAAATTTCTTTTATGAAAAATTTTAAAGTAGTTTTTTTTAATTTATTTTTTTTATAATATTTTTATTAATAACTCGTGGATGAGTTTTAAAAAAATTTTAGTAGAATTTATATCATTTTTATTTTTATTTTAAATAAAATAATTAGGGACTAAGTGCTGCTTCGACATTCCTTTTTAAACAAAGTGTCGTTTCGACATTCCATAAAATAATAATAATAATAATAATAATTATTATTAGAGACATTGCACAATGATTTTTATCAGGGAGGCATTAATTCAATGCTGATGATAATATAATATAATTAATAAAGTAAAATAAAATAAAATCTTATAATTATAAAGTACTAGATCCTCCACGTGTCATCATCTATACGGCTATATCCCACATTATAAGCCTCCTCATCAAGTCTAATCGAATGAAGTATGAATCCGACTGACTGGATTATAGTGTTGTGTCGGGGTGGTTCTCTCGGCCTTTCGTAAGGCAATCCAAGCTTATCGTAAGGCTAATTCGCTCCCGATTAAGGAGTCAAGGAAGAAGTCTATTGTAAAATACGTCCAAAATGATAATAAAATAATGAATATTATTGGACGAATAACCTTCGTAGAATTTCTAGGAATTTTTAGGAATTTTCTGGAAATTAATTGGAAGCCGTATGATGAATTTTGTGGGAATATTCAATTAGGCTTCAGAAAAGTCTATTTGAATACCAATTAAGTGGGAGTTGATTGAGAAGTGCTAAGTGACCTAAGCTTATAAAGATCCCGATTTCTTCTCTTCACTTGACGCCGCCTTCTCCCGATCGCGAGCCGCCTCCCTTCCCCGTGCTTGTCTTCTTCGCCAACCTGATGCGCCGCAATTGCTTCTTCTCCTTCGCTTCGTCGTCGGAGATCCAGAGGCTGGACACTCTGCGCTAGGGTTCCTCTTCTTCTTCCTTCCGTGCTTCTTCGCTGAGCACGAGTCGATGCCGACGCCACGAGATCCAGGGAAGTCGCATATCGCCGCCGCCTCTTTTACGACGCCGACGGCCACGAGGGTGGATCTCTTCCCCAGCTTCTCCCTAATCTCATCGCAACGAAGCAGATTCTTTTTCGTCGCCGGAGCATTCGGAGGTGAGCCGATCCGCCTTAGGTTTCACCTTCCTTCTCTTTATTCCTTCACCGGTGGAGCATTGACGTGCTGCCTTGCGTTATGGTGCCACGCTCTGCTCACGCTCTTCTTCCGATCAACCATCAGTGCTTCTGCTCTTCCTCACTGTGACCGATTTCTTCCACCGGCAACAGATCAGTACCTTGGTTCTAAACCTAGGTAATCTTTTATTCATAGCATCAGAGGTTTATATCTCGGATTTGGGTGGCTTAATTTTGCTGAACAGATCTCTTGTCTTTAGATTCAAAGCTCTGTTGAGACGGGTTGAAACAGCAATTTCTTCGATCAAGTCAACAGAGGAGCTTCTGGAATTTGGGTGAGTGTTTAGTGTGGATTGATGCTTAATCCTACTCTAAATTGGTTATGGAATGGATGCGGGTTTAATTATGATGGGTTGATGCTAAAATTGACCTAATTCGAAATGCGGAATGGTTAGGGTTAAGTATTTAGATTAGTGAATGAAATCCTAATTTAATTTGTGTATGCGATGGATTTGGGTTAAGCTTAAGGTTTAATCTAATCTAAGTACACTCATGAATTAAATTAGGATTAGACACATGATTAAAACCCTAACCTAATCAATTGGACAAATTAGGATGGATGAATCAAGTCGAGAGATTTGATTAAATCCGATGGATCGATTAGAGAAGTTAATCGAAGAAATTAACTAAGGTTAATTATGAGTTAGGGTTAGCTTCTCATATTTATTTATGTGATTAGCTAATTGAAGCATATGCTGATTACAGGTCAGTGATTTGAGTTGATTCGGATTATCATTTGATATCTATTGGACGGTGGTTCTCGGCGATATCGAGCATCTCCATTTGAGGCGGGTATCTTTGACTTATCTTTGGATATTGTCTTGAGATATGCTTAGTATGCTATAGCTAGTGGTAGTTCATGTGTTGCTTCTATCTGTCCTTAGTATGTCACTCTTGATATCTGCAGTATGTCTATATTGTTATCTGCTATGCGTTTGTTCCTTATCATGTCTATATTTGTCATGTATTTTTTATTATCATCGAGGTAGTGATATACCTTTATTTCTGGGCACTTGACTAGTTATTAGAGATACCTGACATGCAT
>JBAMIE010000002.1:6619354-6630256 GCA_037177295.1 Kaempferia parviflora | reverse complement strand
TGCCACATCATTGCCACCTGGAGCATAAATTAAAGCTCCTCGCGACAATGCGAAGTGCGCCAACAAAGCGCACGTGCTCGGGTGGCAGGCTGCTCGGCCAAGGGTAGAGAACACCTGTGCTTTTGTGTTAACAACATTAACACAGCAACACATATCTCCTGCACACTCAATTATGCATATTAGATACAACAATAAACCTAACTTAAACATTTTTCCAAACATCAAAACCCTAGGGCACTAGATTGCTCCAACAGGTTACAGTACTGTCCGTTCGCCTCTTTTCTCTAGCGAGGACTTCGGGTATTGGAAGGGGCGAATGGAAGTATACCTAAAGACTCAAGTAGAGATATGGATAATTGTCCAAATCGGTCTCTCTCTACCACTTGACGATGCTAGAGAATTGTGTCATGCCAAAACTGGGACACAATCCTAAGGAAGAAGATCGAAGTCGATGCAAAGGCTACTCAAACACTCTAATGTGGCCTGACTCAAGAAGAGCTGAACCGAGTTAGACCGTTCTCAAGTGCCAAGGAATTATGGGAGAAACTAATCGAGCTGAATCAAGGAACATCCGACACAAAGGTATCCAGACATGATTTAATTTTAAATATATTGTATAATATAAAAATTCAGGAATGAGAGTCAGCAAGTCAATTTCACGCTCTCATCCAAGACCTTTTCAACAGTGTCCACGCAATCGGACAAAAGGTGGAGAATCACAACATCATTAGGTACGCCTTAAACACATTTTCAAGGAACACTTTGTAGGCATCCTTGGTAGATGCTTACAAAGTATCTAAAGACCTTTTCATAATTAGATTAGACGAGCTATTTTCTGAATTTGAATTGCACGAATAGACTAATACACTGCCAGTTGAGAAAAGTATTGCTTCGATTGTAGGTACAAGCAAAAAGAAGGTGAAGCCCAACCACCGAACCAAACCCAATTCCAAGGCTGAATCGGACTCAAAAGACGAAGATGAGATCACCACCGAACTAGTTAACATAGTTTGGAAAATACTTAAGAAGAAAAAGATGATCCAATCCAAGAGTAAGTAAGTAGGTCTGAATCAAACCACGAAGTTCAAAGCAAAAGTGGCCTGCTACGGGTGCAACCAGAAGGGGCACTACAAACCAGAATGTCCAAACCAATAGCAAAGATGAAGGAAGGCCCTAAAAGAAACATGGTCTAAGTCTTTTGACGAATCAGACAAGGAAGAACAAGTAAGTTTTCTGGCATTACCAGTATAAGCACAAGTGGCTGTGACTGAATCTGAGTCCGAAACCGAGAGCGAATTGGAAGCCAAGTATGGGAGAAGCAATGGATCTGTATCCATTTTTGAAGGGTCAAACAACACTGTAAGTACTTGTCAAGTAGATAAATTGTATAATTTAATAAATTATTTGATGTGTAAATTAGTTAAGTCTAATATCCGGGTCAAGTCACTCCAAAAGGAGGTAACAAGCCTTAAGGAGGAGACTATCCTGAATTCTTTGAATGACCAAGTTCAAGATGGAACTTCAACTCAAGTTCAACAACTTAAGGAAGAGAATTCTAACATGAAAAGTCAAGTTAAGGAACTTAAGGACTCGTTGGAATGGTTTACTGAGGGTTCCAAGAATCTTGATCTGATTCTTGGAAAATAAAGAACCATATACAATCGATCCGGACTCAGGTATAAGGCTAAATAAAAATTTAAATCCTACCTATCTCTAGTGAATCGAACAAATATAAAACTAGTCCAAGCATAGGTCACTAAGTCTAACTTGACTAGTCAAGTTGGACTTAATCAATATTGGATCTCCAAAGATCTAATCTATTACCTTGATAGACCTTATCGAGGTGATAATCTAGGGGGGCCCAATAGAAAGATCATCTTTATTATTAAATATACTTGTTTGATGCTTGATTTACTACTTTCCTTATTACTGTCCAGAATAAGATGGTTAGATAAGGACTTAGACTTGATCGACACTTGATTAGACCAAGGATTCCCAGAGAAAAAATTATGTATTTAATTTTTTAAAAGGTTTTGTCTAGAAGTTGTTGTTGCTTCAATACCCAAGAAGGCACAATGCCTCACCATAATCTAGAGCCAATTATCAAAATGGATGATTAATTGACTAACTGTTAAACCTTAGTCTAACTCAAATCTAAATCAATCCATAGATTTTAATCTAAATTGAAGATAAACTATCTCATAAAACTCTTAAGGTTCCCTAATTAAAAATCTAGAAAAGGGTCAGATGGATTTAGGTTAAAATTGAGAATTTGCTCAACCCAATCAAACTCAAATCAATCTGATCAAACTCAATTTAAATATGATCAAACTCAAAAAAAATTGATCAAACTCAATTCAAAACTTGATCAAACTTAATTTAAATCAGATTGAACTCAATTTAAAATCTGATCAAACTCAATTCAAAATTCATCAAACTCAATTCAAATTAGACAAACTCAATAAAAATTTGATCAAACTTGAATTCAAATATGATCAAACTTAACTCAAAATTGATTAAACTCAAACAAAATTGATCATACTAAATTCAAATCATATCAAACTCAATTTAAATCAGATCAAACTCAATCAAAATATGATGAAACTCAATTTAAATATGATCAAACTCAATTTAAATCTGATCAAACTCAATTTAAAATATGATCAAACTTAACTCAAATTCGATCAAACTCAATTCAAATTAGATCAAATTCAAACTCAAATTTTGATCATACTCGAATTCAAATCTGATCAAACTCAACTCAAAATTGATGAAACTCAGACAAAATTGATCAAACTCAGTTCAAATTTTAAATTCAAATTTAATCATCAATCTTAAAAATTATTCAAAATTCAAATTCAAATTTAAAAGTTAAAATTAACTTAACTTCTTCTCACACAACCTCATAAGACTTAACATATTTTATAATATAGAATGAGTGGGATGGAAAATAAGAAGATGGATATTTTATGTCTATTAAGGATAATAGATGAAGTATATTAATTTAAATATTATTTTTAAAATTAATTACCTTATTTTTCAAATTCTTGGACTTTAGGATTCAACATGTGTTCAATTTTTTTCTGTTTTCAAAATTTCCCCACCTTTGAAAATTTTTCAAAAGTATAAAAGATAATTCAACACCTACTTTATCACTAGATTTTTTTTCACTAAATATTTTTTAAAAGAAGTTCAAAAATTATTTTTCCCTCATCATCAAAAATGTTTTTCAACATTGTTCAAGACAAGTATTATTGGGGGAAAAGTTCAAAAACTCTTTCAAAATATATTCAAAAATTAAGGAAATATATTTATATTCTATCTTTTGAAAAATTTATACTTGAAATATTTTTACTCAAAATTATTTTTCAAAATTTAAGTTAAAGAATTCTATTTTGAAATATTAATAGAAATGATCAGTTAGGGGGAGGAAACATTTTTCTAACTTAAAATATCACTCTTATTTTTGATATATGGCAAAAGGGGAGAGAAATAAGATTAAAAGTTAAGTATCTCTAAGTAAAAGTTTTCTAAAACTTTAATTTTCTGGCGAGCTTTAAAAAGGGTCTACACTTTTATTTAAAAGAAAATATTTTTACTTGCTATTAATTATTTTTTACTTGCTCTGAAACTTGTTCTCTTATCTTTAACTTGTTAAATTGATATTCCCTTGTGTTTTTTTTTCATAACTTTGAATCGAGTTGTCATAATTTAAAAGGGAGAGATTGTCAGTGCAGGGTGCACCAATGACCGAACCTCAGTTTTGATAATGGCAAAGGGTTCAAAGTTAAGTATTATTATTATTCTAACAAGATGAACTAAGTGTGTAGGAAAGTTCCAAGTGATTTTAGGCAAGTGGAAAATCCTAAGGGGAGCTAACCCTAGGTCCTAGGGGAGGTAACCCTAGGTTGTGGAAAGCCTAGCCGTGGTTAGGTAACGAAGGCCTAGTCCAAAGGACTGGATCAAAAGACTTGGCAGGTCAAGGACATTAGGAGTGAAATCCTATAGGTCGAGGATTCGACGTAGGTGGAAGTCCTAGTGGTCGCGAACACCAGACAGAAAATCCTAGGGTTAAGGACTCTAGGTGATTGTCCTGAAGTCTCGGATGCTGAGTAAAAGTCCAAATGGTCTGGAGGACCGGTTGACAATTGGTAAACTCTCCTGAGAGGAGTAGGTGAAGACACATTTCCCGGTGAGAGAACAGTCAGTGTTGGTTCAACCTAGGGTTTCACTGGAAATTCAAAAGTCATAACCAGACAGTTCTGAGACTGTCAAACTCAATAATAATATCATATTTTGCTTGTACTAACATTGTAGTGCAGGATATCAAAGCTGGACAAAACGGCTGGAAATTGAGTATCCAAGCGCTCGGACCGGGTCCAGGCACCTTTACATGGATAAAACTTCACGGATAAAGTTTTGACGAGGAAGTACCACATGAGCATTGATGGGGCGCCCGGGGGTGGTCAGGGCGCCCGGGAGAGTGCTAAAAGAGGTGTTCAAATTAGCAGCTTAAACACATCAATTGAAACAACTTCTGCTACTGCACGCTACTTTGAAAAGGTCTCTACGACACTCGAAAGTAGCTCCGATGACAAATACTATAAAGATCTCTTCCTCCAAGTCATCGACATTTTTTATTGTTCAAATTACTTATACTCAATTAAAATTGTATTTGTATTCTTGATTGATTAGTGAATGCTTAATGAAAGCATTCTCATATGCGGGCCTTGGAGTAGGAGTCGTCATAGGCTCCGAACCAAGTAAAACACCTTGGTGTCTTTGTTCTTCTCTCTTTGTCTCCATTTTATTTTCCGCTGCGTTCCTCCGATTGTTTTACTTGAAAAAAACGTAAAAAAGCCACAAGCGTTATTCACTCCCCCTCTAGCACTTTCTATCCTATTTATTGTTCTTGAATTGGTTTCTTCTACTTGTTCATTTGGTCTTGGTTCTTCTTCTTCTTGATGTGTCAAGGTAGGTTAATTATTTGTTTTATCAAAGTCTATTATTTCTTTGTTTAAGTTAGGATTAATAGTTTCATCAAATCTAACATTAGTTGTTTCTTCAACTTTTAGAGTAGTTTTGTTATATACCCTATATACTCTACTAGTAGATGAATATCCAAGAAAAATTCCTTATTGAGTTTTTTAGGTAAATTTTCTTAAGTAATCTTTATGGTTTAAATGTGTACATTACATCCAAATACTTTTAAGTATTTTATGTTAGGTATTTTATTGAAATAAAGTTCATATAAAGTTTTGTTTAGTGATTT
The DNA here is from genome assembly GCA_037177295.1 of Kaempferia parviflora. NCBI lineage: Eukaryota > Viridiplantae > Streptophyta > Magnoliopsida > Zingiberales > Zingiberaceae > Kaempferia > Kaempferia parviflora. The sequence goes on along the minus strand of JBAMIE010000002.1, from coordinate 6,624,984 downwards.
GTTTATTATTATTCTATTTTGAACATAACAAGCCGTGTTAACAGTTTTGACCCAAAAATATTTAGGTAGATTGTATTCATTTAGTATTGTTCTTGCAGCTCTTGTAGAGTTCTATTTTTATGTTCTACAAGTCCATTTTGTTGCGGTGTTTTGGGACAAGAAAATTCATGGTGATATCTATTTTCTACTGATATGAATACAATGAAAATATGCACAGGTAAAAGAGGCATAGAGGGTGGCCTGCTCACGGTCGGGTAGAGGAGGCAGCTCGACCTAATCGCATTGGCTATGACCCGCTGCCCATATCTCACCACGGAAAAAGCAAGGCGGTGAGGATTTACGGGTAGCCGATGCATAAGTTTGCTTGTGCTCAGGGTTGACAACCAGAGAGGAAAGGCCAGCCAGGGAGATCGAGAAGAAGGCGGTCGGCGCTGGCGATCGGGAGGCGGCGGTGGAGATCGCGCGAGAGGAGGACGAAGGTAGGTCTGTAAACGAAATGAGATGAATCAAGCTTTGGGGTATTCAAGCTTGTTTGATAAGGTAACCAAGCCAAGCCGAGCTTAAAATGAATCAAGCTTTTGAAATGATTGTTCAAGCTTAGCTTGGTTTATTTTTTATGAGCTTGAGCTTGTTTGAAGCTTGGCTTGTGCTTGGTTCGTTTAGATGTTATCGATCTTTCAATTCAAGATTGGCTCAATCTTGATTCGTTTAGATGTTATCGAACTTTCAATTTAAGCTTGTTTGATTGTTTGAAACTTTTGTTTGTTTGATTGGTTATTGAACTTAATAATTCAAACTTATTTGTTTATTTTATTTTATTTTTTGTTTATTTAGTATGTTGATAAGAATTTTATTAATAAACATGGTTCACGAATGTTGTTCATGAACAAAAGCTTGTTTGTTTAGTTTAACGAGTTGTTCAAGCTTGTTTATTTAATTGATCTTGTATATATTGAACGAACATAAACAAGCTCTTACCAAGCCGAACACCAAGCTTATTCACGAACGTTTGATTCATTTACAGCCCTAGTTATTCATGAAATAATCGTCAACAATAAAATTCTTATTAAACTTATAAACAATTTTTAAAAATTTAAAGCGAATAAAAAACTTATAATATCAATCAAACTGCTTGAATAACACATAATCCAATGAAGTAGCTCATTTAAAAAAAAATGAAGATGGTTTTATATTAAAAAAATATTAAAACAAACTCATCCCTAAAATTATTCTTATTTCAATATAATTATAATTTTAACTAAAATTTCTATAATTAGAATATCTCAAAGCACTATAAAAGCAAGCAAATTTTATTGCAACAAGTTAACAATCAAATGTTGGACCTTTTCATTACTTCATCATAAGCCTGAAATACCTCATTTTAGAACAACATTGCTTCAACTATCACAAACTTTATGGTATCTAGTAATAGAAACAACATTGCTTCAACTATCACAAACTTTATGGTATCTAGTAATAGAACTATCGTCGTAATGTCGGCTCCGATGCACCATTCATTCAGTCGAAACATAAAGCTCAATGCCGACCCATAACAAGAGATTCAAGACACTGATTAAACAAAACCCAAGACAGGCAGTGCAATAAGAAACAGAGCTGATGCAAGAGTTCTGTTGGAATAACACCAATCATTGAGATTATTGACTAGAGACGAGCAAACAGCAGTTTTGCTGCGCGGACTGACATACATGCTACAATCTTGACCTACATTATTCTTCGGCTTAAGAAAGGTTTTACATACCGTCCATCCTTCCACATCGGAACATGGAAACCGATTATTGTTCACCATAAAACAATAAGAAAGCATATCAAATATAGAAACAGCAAAGCCAAAGTTCACCAGAGATTCAAATTGAGCAAGCATCATCTCTGTGACGGCTCTAGTGTCCGGACATTTGCACCGGCCATTCCTTCGAGTCTGTCCTTTGTTATCTCAACGAAATGGCCTACCATTTCATGGAACTGCTTCAGACCAGAGAGAGGGAGGATGATCGATGAGCGATCAGCCCCAGTAACCTGCAACGAGAAAGAAGTTAGGTTTATACATGTGCAGGAAAATTGAATTAATATCAGTTTGTTCCTCATTATTACCTCAGATATCCTCAAGAAATGACCTCTATTGTTGCTTCCCAAATCAAAGAAGAACCTCTTCTGATCGACCCTGATTACTTTAGACATCCCCATACCTCCAATATCATCGTGTGCATGCATATCTACCAGTCGTTCAACATTCAATTCGGAGCCAGATGCTGAGTGAGTGCTGTGCCCTGATATGAATCCAGCACCAACATCATCTGAAAGACCTGAGAGTCGCTCAGGAGGTTCCATATGTTGCTGCTGTTGTGTTGCAATAAAGGAGAACGATAAATAAAAATTACTAGCAAGCGCGAGGATATCATCCATGAAGCTGGGCACAGTAGTTCAAACTTTCACCTGGTTTGCAGTCATGAAAAGTCGCGAGACCTCTTCATGTATCTCTTGTAACACATTCCTAAAGGCTGCCCATCCTTCTTCACCCGAACTTCCAGCAGGAACAATGATTGTACTCCGGTTCCTATTAACAGATGACTCTGATATCTATATAACAACAAATTCTGTCAGTTCCAATAGGCCATGAAAATATAATCTTACGCTAAAATTGCAAACTTTAACTGCCATTTATGATCTTTCCTGGTTGACCACGAGTATGACAAACGACAAATAAAAGCTCAATGGTACATGTGTTTTTCCTTTTTTTTTTCTAGAAGTGAAAGGACCAATAAGAGCTACATATGGTACCTCAGCTCGATGGCTGACTTTATAACTAGAAATGATATTTCACCTGAGACGATGAATATAGTCTCTGAGGTATAACAAACAAAAATATATACGCAATTTTAATGAAATGCATTGTACTTTATACTGTGCTAGCTCACAATTTTTAGTATTTAATAATCCAGATTAGTTATCAGAGGATGATCTAGTGTAAAGTTTGTGTAACATGAAAATAGTTCTATGCCAAGAACTCACTAATATAAACATGCATCAGGAAATTAGATTATACAGAAACTCCCAAATGCCAAAATTAACTTCATGGAGAAAGTAAAGTACTTAAAAGCAAAAGGCTTTGTTTTTTCTCATTCCCTCGACGGAAAGTTTATTAATTTCTAAAATGTCATTCAATAATGTAAAAGCCAACTCAATAGTTAATGGACACTGAGGCAACTTAAGTGTTACCATCAGCTTATGCCATGGATCGCAGATGCATCTGTGTTGATTTCCAATCAGAAAAATTAAATTGAGTTCAAGGCTGATTATACTTATCTAGTTTGGCCAATACTCAAGTTACAAATTAACCAGTTCTTCCAAAAACATTCTTAACTGACTAACCTCAACAATCAATAACAAGTTTAGAAAACACAATACGAGGAGAAAAAACATCATAAAAGCTTTAATTAGTTGGGAAGGAGCCAACACATGTAATAATTTGAATTTTTATTTGATTTGATCCAACCCAAAATGTTTGAAATCTTTCGACTTTTGAAGCATCATGCATACACTGCCTGCATGCAAACACTTTATCATGCGTACTAAAGCCAACCACATATGTGAGAAAAATACGCTATAAGCAGCAATATGGTTGCTTGCCACATACACATAGGCAGATTAAATATGTGGCCTCATACAATACTTTTTTAAAATCATTGCTAAAATGGTCATTTTAAACCAATAGCCAATACGTGTGCTGATTTAATTTATAAATACTTTATCTAACATTCATCCATATAGAAGAACCTAAGGGTACCATCTTCTCCTTGTAAAATTGCTTATCCTCTTTTTTTTTTTTTTTTTTTTTTTTTTTTTTTTTTTTTTTTTTTGTATAAATAGATAAAGGTTATTTTATTATCCAATTCATTTTATAAAAACCCAACCTCACTCTCCATTTAAATTGTTTCTCTGCATCAACTTATGCAAAATATGTAAGCAAATATTCTTTTTTGGCTTTCTTTAACTAGAAAATAGCATGACATAGTTCATATTAATTATAAAGCACAATTATCTTTGTTCCATTTATTAGGAACATTAATTATTATATGATGTGGCTATAAATATGTCCATTCATGAAAGACCAAAAATTAAAATATTCTTATTACAAAACAATAGTTTTGCCAATTGTCCTAACCCACTGGCCCATGCTCAATTTATGAATCTTTGCACTTTGCATATATTTTTTCTCCAAATGGGTTGCACAACTAAGGGATATTAGACTTCTAGACCGCATGCCGCTAGCCGCGAGCGCTTCCCAGTAGCTGGTGGACGTGGCCGGTCGCCACGGGTTCGGTGTTACCTAGTTGATCATTTTTTTATGAATCTTCGCACACATCAAACTGATTAGCAGTAAAGGCTTGAAGACCGATTGGTCGAAACCTTAAGCCATCTATCAGCCCAAACTTGTCACTTATGAGCATCTCCAACCAGTCAATTCAGCACCAAATTTAGAGTAATCAAAGCTTAATCACTGATTGCTAATCATAAAAAAACAAATAGGTCAACCGAGGAAGTCAAATTACAAACGCCACCTTCTTTTATAAACTTGATAGGTAGATACCAAAATAAAGTAAGAAATTTCGTAGCACATACGTACCTTCAAAAAGCGGCCTCTTTTATTCTCGCCAATGTCAAAATAGAATGCCTTCCCATGGATCAACGAGATAGTCATCGGTTAAATTATTCAAACCCAACCTTTGAAAACGAAGAGGAGAAAGGAAAGACGAAACCTTGGAATCGAGCTTAAGCTCCTTGCTGAAGACGTCCTGCTCGTCAGTGCTGATGTAGTATCCAAATAACTCGAGGAACCAGACGATGCCATCGACGGGGACGATGATTGTCGACCTAGTGGCCGATGTCTTCTCAGAAATCTTCAAGTACCTTCCCCTTGGGTTCTCCTTCAGATCGAAATAAAAGAGCTTGTGCTCGAACTGCAGCGTCTTGGATACCAACTCCACGTCGCTGCCGCCGCCAGTTCCGCCCTCCATCGCCTCCAGAACCCCGCCCCCTAATTGCAACCTCTCCGAGATTCGATCAAATCAACCCCACCACACGAGGCGTTGACATGTTGGATGGACGAAAAATCCTAAATTTGGAAGGAATCGATGCAGAAAGGAAAGAGGCCGAGGGCGGAATCGGGGATCAGAAGACGGAACAGGCAGCTGGTTCGGTGTTTGGAGCGAGAAGGTTTTGACCTAATCGTATTCCAAAACGGACAGCGTGATCTTCCTGACCCAACTCCTTTTTAACGGGTTCGGATTCTGTTCAGATCCAATAGAAAAATAGAATTAGAAAATAGAATGCTTGAAAACAGAAGGGTTTTTTTTTTTTTTGGTAAGTTGCTTTAAACTCCCTAATTAAAATTTGACCTTTGCATACAGTTCCTATATAAAAAAGTTTTGTTTTCACTCCCTAACTAAGTTGGCGTTTGGTTGATTGGTTTAGGAATCAGGGAATGGAATGATAGTAAATAATGGTGTTTGGATTGTGAGTTTGGAAATGAAAATTTGATAAAGATTTCTAAATATTTAGGAATCACCAAATCCATACAATAAGGTGGGTTTTATTTTCATTCTCATTTCCAT
>JBAMIE010000002.1:6503817-6514925 GCA_037177295.1 Kaempferia parviflora | reverse complement strand
AATCTAGATATTCCACCGGAGTAGGACTACTTGGTGGTTGAGATATCACTTCTCTGTGGATACGATAAATCTTTTATGTTACTTCGATATTCCCATACACTTGTGGGTGTATCAGTGTTGCAATGAATCCAGTGGATCATCCTCTTGGAGGAGGTGAGGGGCGCACAAAAGGAGGTAGATCTTCGGTCTCACCTTGGGGGAAGCCCACCAAAGTAGAATTTTGGGCAGTAGTGAGGGAGGGGAAAGGCAGAATTTAGTTAATGCCACGACGATCTATATGGAAGGGCTATTTTGTTGATGCTTTCCTGTTTAGAATGAAGAAGAACATAGACATTGTTTTGAGCAGGAAAATTTGGTCACGTAGATCTTCTCTTTCGCCGGAATTCGTTGATTGCTCTGTACTCATTTACAATGGAAAAACTCCTTTTAGTTGTAAGATCACTGAAGGAAAGGTTGATTATAAATTTGGAGAGTTTGCTTCTACACGGAATTCAAAAACAAATAAAGGAAAGCGAAGATGCGATGGTAAAGTCTAAGCTAATATGGCACGAAAAGTAAAACTAATTTCTCTTGAATGAACTCCAATGGCTTTCTAATGGGGATAGATGAGATTGGTCGAGTGGTTGGTTGGTTTCAGTTGGAGATGGAATGAACGTGTTTATGGATTGATGGACCCCAGATGTAGTACTCATTTTTCTTGCTTTGGTGTAAGGCCCACATAGTAGGAGGGATTTAAATGGGTAATAGTTTAATTGGGCTTGAGCCCAATTAGCTAAATATAAATTTTCTTAGATAAGGAAAGGTAAGGTGAAATTAAGGAAAGAAATCAATTAGCCAAGTAATTAGGTAATCTTGACCAAGTTAGCCTTAACAAACTTGGCTAATTAAAAGGGGAAGAGATTTATTAGGGAATTAGGTAATCTAGGATATATAAATACCTAGTCTAAGCACCGAATAGGGCATCCCGATCCCGAACACACTTCGTCAGCACCTCTCCCTCTCGCCCAGCGATTTCTTTCCTCCACAGCACCGCCGCCACCGCACAAGCCGAACTCGCACACTGGAGATCTAGGAGGAGGGAAGGGCCTTCGGACTTAAGAAGAGAAGGAGTTTTCACCGGCAACGATCCAATCGGCAGGAGCAGTGAGGAAAGTAAGTAGATTTTCTCTTAGATAAGGGCATTTGCCGCCATATGTGGAACCCGAAGGATACTCTTGCTTAAGTTCTCACCATGGGTTAGGGTTTTCTTCGAATTTGGGGAAAAGCTTGGGAAAGGGAAGAAAGTCTAGGATAGAGATTTCAGTTCTTATCTTTATTGCTTGTTTAGTTCGGCGATTTTCCATAAATCAGATTAGTAAATCTTGAAGTTGGTATGGTAGGATGCCTATTTTGCTCATACCCTTTCCTATCTTCCGATTGAATGTTCTTGGATAAATTCTGTGCATATGTGGGGAAACTAACAAGGGATAAGGCATAGGTATTGAATTATGGGTGCTATGCTTGTGTTGTGGTACCTTGGTTAAATGGACAAGCTGTCTTCATTGATATTTCGTTCTGTTTATTTTTCTTTTAACTTGTATGGAGTTGATTTCGGTATTGAATTAGTAGTAATTGACAGCAATGAAGTAATACTCATGCCCATCGTTCTAAGCAGTAGAGGTTTAGTACGTAGATGATTTCTGGGAAGGGTAATCTGCCCTACAATTTCATGAGCATTGGCATTAGAACTTTTGTTTATTATCTAACCAGGAATATTTATCATGTTATGCTATGAGTTAGATGCGGTAGTATGTTCTTTGTTTAAGGTGCAATATTTCACTATGATAGGAATTACTAAATATTATTTTTATAATACTAATTGATGATGGGTATGGATGGTAACAGTATGGGAAGAGTTCCCTGGGATGAGCTCCAGGGAGGCTCTTCCAATTATAAAGGAAATGATAAATGAAAAAAGGTTATTAAATAAAAAAATGAATGGAATATGCTCTGACTGGGTTACCATCATTGCACCATACCTATAATATTAAAAGAGTATAATTGTTTCTTGCCTTCACAACTCTTATTATCAGTAATATGCATTCTCTTTTATTTTTATAGGGTGTTACCGGAGTAATTCCAATTTATGGAACTACAAATGGTGTTACCTATACTGTAACTGTTTTTATCTATTTGTAAAAACTAATTACTAGGTTGTGAACTCATGATATCAAATATATATTCAGGTGCTACAGAAGAATCTGACTTGGAAGCAAAGTGAATGAGGAGACGAGTTGAGTTTGGCAAACACACACACACTGTTCAGAAAGAGATGCTGCGAATAAATTTTTAAAAAAATGGGATATTGATACTTTGATGCTTGTGTTATAGTGTTTATGACTTTGTTGACTATTTATCACCTCGGTGTGGGTGAATTTTCATGTGCATATGTTGTATTTTGGTCGTACTTATTTTATTCTTGCTTTCATTCGAAGTTGGGTATTTTATTGACCGGGATTGATTTTATGGATAAGTCATGTTTGGAAGTAGCATGCTTAAGTGATTTTAGACTGCAAGCTGGTTACCTTGATGACCGATATCATTTTTAGCAAATAAGTTCTACTCATTGTAACATTGATCTGATTTACTCTAGTATATAAGAAGACTTACCATATAATTTGAAAACATTAACAACTGGTTCAGTTCAGCCAAACCGATTGTTACAGTTGGTATCAGAGCGCAAAACAGTGTGTGTGTAAGCCAACTCGTCAAGGACTTAGACACTTTTACCTCCAAGTCTGTAAGGTTTACCAATATCAGTATTATTATTTCGTTAAGTTAGAAATATGAAATTTAGTTCTAACCCTGCAGGGTATGGCATCCAGAAGGAATAATGGCGAGATCAGAGGCCAAAATAGTCAACTCATATCGGACCTTACAACATTGTTGCAAGAACAGAATCGGATGCATGGGGAACAAATTCAGCAACTGATAGGGGCTAGAACCAACGAAGGTGCCCATAGTCTCTCTACCACTGGAGCTAACCCAGTTTATAGACAATTCAGATAATTAGGACCCACAGAGTTTAGGGGTATCTCAGATCCAATGATGGCGAAGGAATGGATTCGATCATTGGAGATGATTTATGATTTCATGCAACTCATAGATACCGAAAAGGTTAGGTGTGCAATATTCATGTTACGTGGTGATGCTCGTATCTGGTGGGAAGGTGCACGAGTGACAGTGGACTTGACTACCTTGACATGGACCGGATTTAAAGAGGTGTTTTATGGAAAGTACTTCACAACAGACAACAGAGCCCGACTAGCATGAGAATTTCTGGTGTTACGACAGGGAGATATGTCTGTAGCAGAATATGTTAAAAATTTTGAAAGAGGACGGTACTTCGTACCCATAATCACTAGGGAACCCCAAGAAGAGCTGAAGGATTTTATTGAAGGGTTATGGGTTACCATTCGTCACAATGTTAGATTAAGCAGGGCCGCTACCTTCAGAGAAGCAGTAGACTAGGCGTTGATGTCTGAAAGGGACAGGATGGAGATGACGAAGGAGGCACAAAACAAGAGAACCATTTATCCAGAAAGAGAATAGCAATGATCAAGTAAGAAGAAGGCTGCCCCTACAGTCGGGAACTCATATCATGGTGCACCTCAGCAGTTACAGTCATCACAAGGGGAACAAGCTGTCGTTATTCCCACACGGAGAAGTGACAACAAGGTTGGGTGTACTACATGTGGGAAAATGCACTCAGGCCAGTGCTTAATGGGTTCTAATGCTTGTTACTTGTACAAGAAGACTGGATACTACACCAAGGAATGCCCACAACTTAAAGAACCAGTGAAGGGGAGGATTTTTGCCATGACACAGGAACAAGTGGACTTGGACACGACTATCATTACAGGTATGATTTTTATTGACAATCAACATGCACATATATTGATAGATTCTGGAGCCACCCATTCTTTTATTTCTGCAATATATGTCGCCAAGATGGGTATGGTACCTGATGACATGAACATGGGATTTAATATCACAATTCCCTCAGGGGAGGAATTATATAGTAATAGTATGATAAAGAATTGCAAGTTAGTGATCCAAAACCATACGGTGAACGCTGAACTTATAATTCTAAGCATGGTAGAATTTGATGTAATCCTTGGGATGGATTGGTTAAGCCGACATGAAGCAGTTATCAATTGTAAACTACGGATCGTAAAGTTGAGGCTGCCAGAAGGAGATACTATTATTTTCAATGCCAGTATGAAACCCGAGTTACCGTGTATTATCACAGCATGCAGAGCTCGGAGAATGATAAAGAAAGGGTGTGAGGGTTATCTGATCCATATCTCCGTAACCCCAGAGACCGATAGACCAGGATTGGCTGATGTGGAAGTGGCACGGAATTTTCCCGAAGTATTTCCTGAAGATATCACGGGTTTTCCACCTAACAGAGAGGTGGAGTTCAGGATTGAATTAATACCAGGAACCAATCCTGTGTCTAAAGCACCATATCGATTAGCCCCCACAGAAATGAAGGAGTTAAAAGAACAACTACAGGAGTTGCTCGATAAAGGTTTTATTCGGCCAAGTGTTTCTTCGTGGGGAGCCCTAGTATTATTTGTTCAAAAAGGACGGGACAATGTGACTGTGCATCGATTATCACGAACTGAACCGAGTTACAATTAAGAATAAATACCCACTACCCCGCATTGACGATTTGTTTGATCGACTACAAGGTGCAGTGGTTTTCTCCCAAATTGATCTGAGATTACGCTATCATCAGTTAAAGGTAAAAGAGGAGGATGTTCACAAGACTGCATTCAGAACTCGGTATGGTCATTATAAGTTCTTAGTTATGCCTTTTGGACTTACTAATGCTCCAACTGCTTTCATGGATTTGATGAATCAAATTTTCCAACCGTATCTGGACCAGTAATTCGTGACTGTCTTTATTGATGACATACTAGTGTATTCACATAGCCGAGAAGAACATTACCAACACTTGACACTAGTACTTCAGATACTAAAAGACAACTGCTTATATGCAAAGCTCAGCAAGTGTGACTTTTGGTTAAAACAGGTTGCATTTCTAGGATACATCATTTCAGAAAAAGGTATAGAGGTAGATCCAGCGAAAGTGGAAGCAATCAAGAATTGGGCCACGCCTAGGAATGTTACTGAAATTTGAAGTTTCCTGGGTCTGGCCGGCTACTATAGAAGATTTATTCAGGATTTTTCTCGAATTGCTCTGCCAATGACTTCATTAACTAAAAAAGGAATAAGATATGAATGGACAGATTAGTGTGAAAAAAGTTTTGGAAAGCTGAAGGAAAGACTGATGACTGCTCCAATACTTGCCATTCCAGTAGTACAGGACAATTTGTGGTATATACGAATGCCTCTAAATATGGGTTGGGAGCGGTATTGATGCAGAACGGGAAAGTAATTGCATATGTGTCCTGACAATTAAAGGTACATGAACAAAGTTACCCCACACATGATCTAGAGTTGACAGTAGTTGTGTTTGCTCTAAAAATCTAGCGACATTATCTATATGGTGAACAATGTGAGATCTTCACCGATCATAAAAGTTTGAAATACTTTTCACCCAGAAGAAACTAAACATGAGACAGGGACGATGGTTGGAACTAGTAAAAGACTATGACTGTAACATCAGTTATCACCCGGGAAAGGCAAATGTGGTGGCAGATGCCTTAAGCCGCAAGTCCGGGATGTTAATGCAGCTAACGGGTCAACAACAACTAATATCAGAATTTCAGCGAATGAATTTGGAGGTAATAAGAACAGATGAGCAAGCTAGCCTAGCAACCACGGTAGTCAAAGCAGATTTAACGGAGCAAATTCAGAAAGGGCAAGCAACCGATCCACAATTGATAAAGTGGAAACGCAGAGATGAAGCTAAAGGCCGCACTACATATCTGATGGTGGAAGGAGTGGTGTGATACAAGGGACGCGTGTGGGTTCCCAATGATAATGCCCTCAGAAGGAATTTAATGAATGAAGCCCACACGACCCCCTATTCAGTCCATCCTGGAAGTACAAAAATGTATAAAGACATGAAGACTCTATACTGGTGGCCAGGTATGAAAAAGGTTATAGCTAAAATGGTTCACGAATGCCTTACATGCCAACAAGTGAAGGCGGAACACCAGAGGCCAGCAGGATCATTAACACCACTTCCGATACCCACCTGGAAGTGGGATGAGATAGCTATAGATTTCATAGTGGGACTACCTACCACATCAAGGGGTTCAAATGCTATCTAGGTAATAGTAGACAGACTGACAAAGTCCGCACATTTTCTACCAATAAAAATCACCTATACTATGATGCAATATGCAGAGTTATACATACTAGAGGTTGTTCGATTACATGGAATACCAACTCGTATTGTATCAGACAGGGATCCAAAATTTACTTCAGGATTCTAGAACAGTTTACACCTAGGGCTGGGAACCAAGCTCAATTTTAGCACTACTTTCCACCCCAGACCGATGGCCAGTCCGAAAGGGTCAACCAAATTCTGGAAGACATGCTTCGAGCCTGTGTAATTGATTTTAAAGGCAATTGGGAGACAAAGCTACCCCTGGTGGAATTTACGTACAACAATAGTTACCAAACTACGATCGGAATGGCCCCATATGAAGCACTGTAAGGAAGGAGGTGTAGAACACCACTACACTAGGATGATATAGGGGAAGAGATTTATTAGGGAATTAGGTAATCTAGGATATATAAATACCTAATCTAAGCACCGAAGAAGGCATCTCGATCCCGAACACGCTTCGTCAGCACCTCTCCATCTCGCCCGGCGATTTCTTTCCTCCTCAGCACCGTCGCCGCCGCACAAGCCGAACTCGCACACCGAAGATCTAGGAGGAGGGAAGGGCCTTCGGACTTAAGAAGAGAAGGAGTTTTCACCGGCAACGATCCAATCGGCAGGAGCAGTGAGGAAAGTAAGTAGATTTTCTCTTAGATAAGGGCATTTGCCGCCATATGTGGAACCCGAAGGATACTCTTGCTTAAGTTCTCACCATGGGTTAGGGTTTTCTTCGAATTTGGGGAAAAGCTTGGGAAAGGGAAGAAAGTCTAGGATAGAGATTTCAGTTCTTATCTTTATTGCTTGTTTAGTTCGGCGATTTTCCATAAATCAGATTAGTAAATCTTGAAGTTGGTATGGTAGGATGCCTATTTTGCTCATACCCTTTCCTATCTTCCGATTGAATGTTCTTGGATAAATTCTGTGCATATGTGGGGAAACTAACAAGGGATAAGGCATAGGTATTGAATTATGGGTGCTATGCTTGTGTTGTGGTACCTTGGTTAAATGGACAAGCTGTCTTCATTGATATTTCGTTCTGTTTATTTTTCTTTTAACTTGTATGGAGTTGATTTCGGTATTGAATTAGTAGTAATTGACAGCAATGAAGTAATACTCATGCCCATCGTTCTAAGCAGTAGAGGTTTAGTACGTAGATGATTTCTGGGAAGGGTAATCTGCCCTACAATTTCATGAGCATTGGCATTAGAACTTTTGTTTATTATCTAACCAGGAATATTTATCATGTTATGCTATGAGTTAGATGCGGTAGTATGTTCTTTGTTTAAGGTGCAATATTTCACTATGATAGGAATTACTAAATATTATTTTTATAATACTAATTGATGATGGGTATGGATGGTAACAGTATGGGAAGAGTTCCCTGGGATGAGCTCCAGGGAGGCTCTTCCAATTATAAAGGAAATGATAAATGAAAAAAGGTTATTAAATAAAAAAATGAATGGAATATGCTCTGACTGGGTTACCATCATTGCACCATACCTATAATATTAAAAGAGTATAATTGTTTCTTGCCTTCACAACTCTTATTATCAGTAATATGCATTCTCTTTTATTTTTATAGGGTGTTACCGGAGTAATTCCAATTTATGGAACTACAAATGGTGTTATCTATACTGCAACTATTTTTATCTATTTGCAAAAACTACTTACTGGGTTGTGAATTCATGATATCAAATATATATTCAAATGCTACGGAAGAATCTGAGGACTTGGAAGCAAAGTGAATGAGGAGACGAGTTGAGTTCGGCAAACACACACACACTGTTCAGAAAGGGATGCTGCGAATAAATTAAAAAAAAAAATAGGATATTGATACTTTGATGCTTGTGTTATAGTGTTTATGACTTTGTTAACTATTTATCACCTCGGTGTGGGTGAATTTTCATGTGCATATGTTGTATTTCGGTCGTACTTATTTTATTCTTGCTTTCATTCGAAGTTGGGTATTTTATTGACTGGGATTGATTCTATGGATAAGTCATGTTTGGAAGTAGCATGCTTAAGTGATTCTAGACTGCAAGCTGGTTACCTTGATGACCGATATCGTTTTTAGCAAATAAGTTCTACTCATTGTAACATTGATCTAATTTACTCTAGTATATAAGAAGACTTACCATATAATTTGAAAACATTAACAACCGGTTCAGTTCAGCCGAACCGGTTGTTACACAATACATTGTACTCGTCTTGATATCTCGTATGCGTTAATCATGATGAGCAGATACTAGTCAAATCAGGTGAAGGTCTCTAATAACTGTCAAGAATATTCTTAAGTGCTTGAGAAGAACGTAAGATTATTTCTTGGTATTTGGAGGTGATAAGAAGCTCACTGTAAAGGGTTACAGCAATGCGCGATTGAGGATATGCATAGTATGGTCCGATGCTAACATTGAGGATCCTTTGACCAAGGCTTTGACACAGAGGAAGCATGATAGTCACACTAGTTCATTGGGTATTTGAGTAATTGACACTAGTGTTAGGGGAGATTGTTAATATTATCCCTTAGTACCAGTTATGAGATGATTGACATGGGCATATTTTGTGTCATATTTTTCAGTTAATAAAAAGCAAATTTGATTATTATATTTACTTCAGTTCAGTGTCGAATGAATAAGTATAATAATGTCTTAGGGTAGTAGGTCATAATCTACAACATATCAATTGGCTGAATTGATAGTGAGAAGTTATAGAGGACATTACTCTTAACTATTCCTAATCAATCATTAATATACTTGGACAATATTAATGTGTTGAGACTAGCATATAGGTCAACAGATGACTTAATCTCACAAGTCATGGATATGAGATATCAAGTTGACACATGGGTATATATTAGAGAATATGTACTGAATGACCCACCATGAGGATGTTTCATGGATCTTTATATGAGTGTCATAAATATTCTCATAGTGACTATTGGTATAAATAGTCCTTAGACCTGAGCACTACGGTTCCCTACATAAGGAGTTGTGTACTTTGGTATTGGCAAACGTCACCCATAACAGGTTAGACTATAAAGTCGATTACTGGGTATGCAATAAATTATACAGAGGGATGTGAGTGATGTAGATGGGATCTATCCCTTCTATATGACGGAAGTGATATCTGTAGGCCCCTTGATTGAGTTGGACACAAAATGCATGGCTATGCTCAAATTAATCAATATGAGATATTGAGCTTATTTGATTGAGTGTGTCTACTTGGGGATCAAGAAACATAAAGACTGATTAGAGGATGACACAATCTATCCCTCATTGATCAATCTAGATATTAAGGATACAAGGACTGAGTCATACAAGATAATAGACACAGAAAGGTTGTGTTAGATCTTAACATTCTCGGCACTTGGGTAGCAATGATGCATTGCTAGATGCCACTTATTGCTTATGTCTCTAAAATGGATTTAGAGACATTGGCCACATTACGATAACCTATTGGGTCACATACAAAAAACATGTTGATTTTGGAGATGTATTAATTTTAGTTTGACTAAAATACTTGTAATAATTGGCACTAGTGCTAGTGTGAGATTGTTGGTATTAGCCCTTAAAGCCATTTATGAGTTAATTAGGCTTGTTAGGTTCATGCAATGAACTATTGGGCTAATGCATTGAGTCTAATTTGGATTTGTCCATTTTAAGTTAGACTCAAGTAAGACTCATTGAGTTAGACTTATATTAGGCCCATTGAATTAGACTCATTATATCAATTTGGATTGATGTGAGTTTGACTCATTGAGTTACATGATGAAATTCAAGTAAGGCGAATGAGTTAGACTCATTGATCCACATCATGAGTCACACTCATCATGATGAGTCTAACTCATTATGAACTTGAATTCATCATGGAAGTTAAATGACCAATTTTGACTTGGTCATCATGGAAGATGAATGACCAATTTTGACTTGGTCATATGGAAGATGAATGGCCTATTTTTACTTGGTCATGAGAAAGAAGACTAAGAGTCATATATTGAATTAATGAAACATTAATATCAATTAAAGCTTTTGATTAAATGAATACAAAAGGGGTTTTGTATTCATTTTTCATTAAGTGAATTTCTCTTCTTCCTTTGTCTTCTTCTTACTCTCCTCTACTTGGCCGAAACTCATTTTGTAGCTAGCACTACAATTTAGTTTACCTTCTCCAAATCATTGTTCATGTGGATACCGTAGAGGCACGAACACTTGATCGCATTAAGATTCGAGAATATTGAAGAAGGTTACTGTCGGGATTGTGAAGGGCACATAACAAAGGTAAAATATCCAATCTATGTGATAGAGTAGAACTTAGATATGGTTTTCCTTCACATGGATCTTCTAGGAATGACTAGATTTTATTTTCGGCTACGCTTTTCTACGTGTTTAGTGATCTAGCTCCTTATAGAGATCACACCCATCACAAGAAAAACAACATATGTGAGAGCAACGCTCTACCATAAGCAAAACAAATGACCATGACATCTAGCTATCTAGTAGTGGACTGAGCAAGATCACTATACCACAAATCACTGTGGGTAGTCCAAAATATCAGGGTCTTTGTGTAACGCCCGCCCTTATCTACGCTCGGGGCGGGGTTACTTTGACATACATACATACATACTAGTTACATAAAATGTGGAACTTATTAAAATATATATTAACATCCCTATACATGTGAGCATACTTTCATAACATAGCAATCTAATCAAACATAACTAACATAGACCAACATAATACTTCATTCTAAAGTTTAACATAATAAA
>JBAMIE010000002.1:6472400-6490547 GCA_037177295.1 Kaempferia parviflora | reverse complement strand
CTTTTTGGAGAATCTTGGGAAATATATTTTATGTGGTGTTATACTTTTTTGGAGAATATTTAGAAATATATTTTGTATGAAATTTTTCATATTTTAAATGAAATTTTTCATATATTAAATGAAATATATTGATTTTTAAATTTTTTATTAAACTCTATTCAAATTGTATGTTAGTATTTTTTTTTTTCTCTTATAGGAGTCCATTTTCTCTTTTCGCCCCGGCCTATAAAAGTCAGGCCGGTCCTGGTGACACGGATAATAAAGTTAGTGGTAAAAGATTTTGTAGGGGAGATTTGTGTTTGGGACACATGCAGGAATGGTATAAAGTCAGTATGTTTCAATTTTTTTTTATTATTTCATTCTAATGTTTTAATAAACAATTTAACGTGGAATAATTTATTAAAACGATATTCCATTCAAATATAATACCTATTAATTGATTAGCATTTCAAAGTTAAAATTCAGATAAATAACAGATGAACGAACCTAGTAGAATAAGCCAGCTAGTGATACTGGATTGATCAAGTTAATCGAGTTGCGCTAACTGGATGGATCATGTAGACATAATGGATCAGTTCAGGTTTGGCCAAGGCTAATCACATCGTATATACCACAATTCGGTAACATGCTCGAGAATTATAATTTCATTTGGCAAAAGATGACATGGTTTCTCATCGGCCTCAGTACAGCACGATGAAGAAACTAAAATATAATTGATACGGAAAGTACGAAGAGCTACCACGAACACAATGAGAGTTAAACCAGATGCTAAGCTAGGTCAAAATTAAGGGAGGTTGATAACCATCTTCACCCACTAGAGCCATTCTTCTTGGCCGATCTGTCACTCTTCTCGGTCGGTCCGCCACTCTTCTTAGTCGATCCGCCAGTCTTTCTAGTCAAACAGAGTCGACCATACTTCCTAGCAGAACAGAACTAAGCGGATCCATTAAAGTCACATTAGACCGCTGGACCAATTAACCCTTTGTCTCATCTATTGACACATAGACATGGGTAACATAACTCTGACTTCTTTGTCTGGATATGACCCTCTAACACCTAGACATGGGTGACATGACCCTCTGACATCTTTGTCTAGACATGACCCTCTAACACCTAGACATGAGTGACATGATACTCTAACATATTTTGTCTGGACATGAGCCTCTTATAAAAGCTCTGTCTCCGCAGGCCAAGGAAGGCTAGAGACTCTTAACAGCATACATTTATCTTCATTATGCTCCTGCACAGTTCATCTTCTTCATTATTGACATCACCAGAAACTGACTTGAGCGTCGGAGTGAAAGGTCGGGGCAACCGGTCTCCATTCTAACCCCTCCTTCATTCTTTTACTCTTCGCAAACTCTTCTGGCGAAGGAACAGCTCACCCCCTCCTCTTGGTAATTTCCAGTTCGAAGTCTTCTCCTAGTCAACACTAGCAACATCTCATCGGCAGTCCATCTCTCACTACTTTCAGACAAGATCAAATTACTGCATACATTTATCTTCATTATGCTCATGCACTGTTCATCTTCTTCATTATTGACATCATCGAAAACTACTTAGTGTCGGAGTGGAAGATCAGGGTAACCCAATCTTCGTTCTAACTCCTTCCCTCTTTTACTCTTCGCAGACTCTTCCGGCGACATGGACAACTCACCCCCTCCTCTCTGTTTCCAACTCAAAGTTTTCT
The DNA here is from genome assembly GCA_037177295.1 of Kaempferia parviflora. Lineage (NCBI taxonomy): Eukaryota > Viridiplantae > Streptophyta > Magnoliopsida > Zingiberales > Zingiberaceae > Kaempferia > Kaempferia parviflora. The sequence continues at coordinate 6,488,857 of JBAMIE010000002.1, read as the reverse complement.
CCCGATCAACACCAGCAACACCTCACTGGCAGTCCATCTCTCATTGCTCTTAGACAAGATTAATAGGTGATTGAATGATCTCTTTAGGTGGAAGGGATTTTATCCGGAAGGGATTTTATCCTTAAAGGATTGTTCCCCAGAAATATAATATCTGATCTTATGTGACAATCTACTATCCAAATACTAACTCAACGACTGAAGGGGGCGGATTATATATATAATATATAACTTCAATCATGTGGCTAATTTACGCCTCTCACTGTCGGCCCCAAAGCAAGAGAAGGAAGTAAATCATGATGACCAAGCAGTCTCTCTAGGTGAGAGAGATTTTATTCCTCAAAAAAATTATTTTCCTGAGAATTTGATCTCTGCTCTCATGTAGCAATTTACCATATAAGTATCAACTCGGCTATGCCCGTGGGGGCATATAATTTCAATCCTATGGCAAACAGTGACTCACTCGCCCCAAGCCCCCCTCACCGCCGACTCCGCATCGAGATGAAGGGAGTAAATCAAGGTGATTGAGTGACCTCTAGATGGGTGGGATTTTATTTCCAAAGGGATTGTTCCCGAGGAATTCGATCTCTACTCTCATATGATAATCTACCACCTAAATACCAACTCGGTTATGCCCAAGCCATATAATTTCAATCATTGGAGCAGAAGGTAATATAATTTCAATCATTTAAGTAAAAGGTAATATCACTCATCCAATCTACAAGTATCGTCGGCCTCACGACTAAATATTAGACAGATAAATCACGAAAAACATTTTACACTAGCTCAGCAACCTTTTGTATGGGGAGGTCATTCAATCCCTACTCTCATATGATAATCTACCATCTAAATATCAACTCGGTTATACCCAGACAATATAATCTCAATCATTGAAACAAAAGGTTATATCACTCACCCAATGCAACAAGTATCACTAGCCCCACTGTTAGAATACAGACAAATAAATTATGAAGAACATTTTACCCTAATGCAACAGCCCTTCGTATGAGGAGATCACACATTGTACCTACTAAAAACTAATCCAAGAGCTATTGAAATAGAAACTCATACAGATATGTCTATCCATGTATCCTTGTTAATGGACAAGGATGCCTCCACACAAAATCACGTGAAGAAGCCTTCTGCCAAGATTAATGAGCAAATTGAGGCATTATTTAGGTAACCAAAGCCACTACCTAAATAGCCACTTCTCCATTACAATTACAAATAAATATTAGATTTTCAGTGTTCCTATACCCGGCCAAGCTTTTCTCACCAATTTGCAATTGTACGATACAAGAAATATGTACAGTTCTTATTTTGGTGCGACGTGTGAAATTATAGTACATTAAGAAAGAGAAATGTCTTTCAGTTTCTCCATCAGTCTTTGCAATATAATTCAAGACTTGAGAGTTACACGCTGTTTCTTTCAAGCAATAATGAAAATTTCCGGTCTAACGTTTCGAACAACGAATCCTGGCTTGTTTACTGCCTGTACAAAGCAACCATACGATAAAGAGCAGGGCCACGGTGTGGGTTTGATCTATGCTGGGGGAAGAGCACGCCTGCATGTCGGGCATTCCATCTTAATATCCATCCATCTCTGTAAGCATTCAGAGTGGAAGCAATGATCACAAGGTGTCACCTGCATGCCCAAAACATGATTGATATATATTCTCGATCAGCGAGGAAGTAGATAAGAATGATGCACAAAGCTAAATTCTTGTTAGAAGACTTATTTTTACCATATAACGATTTGAGTTATCCGAGAAGTCAATGGTAGCCATGCAAATGACACAATCTGCTGCTTGAGATGCATAACTTTCAAACTTCCTGTAATAGCAGTACTTTTCAGGAAGCATCTGCCAATAACCAGACAACCGTTAAAACTTGAGATATGTAACCACTAACCACCCATCTTGAGAATCATAATGTTCTTATAAAGATTAACATATTTGTATTTGTGCCATCATCCAACATGAATTCTAGGCATACTAGTTTATGTCATTCTCAAATCATTAAACTAAAGGAGATATATCCAAACATCAAATTATGCACGAGGCATGTAGCTTACTCATTCCCCAAGCGCTAGAGAAAAATGAGCAAAAAGACAGGATAAGAAAAGCTTTTTAGATTACATTTAGAGATGAGCAAGAAGATAGTCAAAACTTGAAACATATGGTGCTTGGTAGTTTTAAAGATATTAACCACATTGCATTTCGTTAGCTAAACCATTTCAAAAGAAGACTTCACACATTAAGCGCCGATTCCTGGAGGTTCCAGATTATACTAATTGATATCAACTGGCTAATAGTATGGAACATGAAATCGGGATTTCTTTGGGCAGGAATAGACAAACTCAAATTGTCAGAATATCTACACTATTGTTCTAGAAAAAAATTTGTGTTACCATGGTTTCTTGACTATATCATATGCATAAAGAACTCAAACCTGATGAGGAATGAACCATCGGGATCCAAGATAATGCTGAAGAAGGAGAATCATTACTTGCAATCCCATAAATACTCCCAAATATATGCACCAATAGTTATCCACCTCTATACGCAAAAAGTTGCTTGGACAGCCAAATATGTAAAATGGTATGGCGAGGCGACTAACAGACATCCCAATTATATAATATGGGTGCAGGGGTTTTCTTGTATCCCAAATGACATTAGTCACTATCTGGGGTATCCAAAATGAGTACATAATGAAAATAACAGAGCGCAAGAAATTCTGTAGCTGATATATTAGCAGGATACCACCTAACAAAATCCCATCTGCAAAGTAGCATAACTTGATATGGTAAGATACAAAAGTTAAGTTGAGTAAGTAGAAAATATCTGGAACAGTGGAAAACCTAGGAATCAAAATTACAAAATGTAATTAACTAAATGAATGTAGCTAAAATTTTAGTTTAAGAATAAACACACAAACGTTTGAATTTGTGTCAAAACCAAGTAATTGGCATCTTCATATTAAAAATACACTAGATTGAGAAAAAACAAAAGTTAAGCCACTCTTGTAGCAACAAGGTTAGCCTAGGTGTACGTACAAGAAATGCATATGTTATACACTACTGTATCATTAAGTAATCAATCTATCTAAAATACCACATTAATTGCTCAGGTGCCATCCAGGAGGAAGTAATCAGTGTCATAATATTTCCATGAAGTTCAAATTGATTAGTCTGGATAATTTTGAAAGACTATTGGAATAAATGAGTTTAGGCCCTACAGTATTAGTTTTAACAAATTTTGAGTTTCAAATATTATATATAAATGGATGTTATCTCAATACTGATCAGTACAAGAAAATCCTACTTTTAGCTTGGACTCCAACTGAAGCTAATTCACCTCCATTGACTGCACTGCTGTATCAGCAATTCCTTGCAGCAAAAACTAATAGCCACAAAAGTCATCTGACCTAGTGTCAAAGTTCTAGAATGCAAGAGTGAAGAATTTCATGAGGCAAAAAAAATTTTATTAATCGTGATGAATCTCAGTGATGCCTATGTGCAGATGTCATAATACCATCTTTCTCCAACAAAAGCTTTGAATTTTGTGATTGTACTATTCATGCAGCTACAGCCTCCACAACTCCATCTGAAATTATTGCTCATGCTGGATGAGGTCTTGGAGGTTGTGGGTGTTATCATAGTTCATTTCCATCATGGGTTCACTTTGATATCACCAACCATCCATCATAGCATTGCTGGAACAAGTTTGAAAGACCGTTATACAACCTATTGATTTCATAATCGTAATTCTGCTCCTGCATTTCTACTATTACTGCTAGTTAACCTATTTAAATAGTTTAAGCTTTTACTACAGTGATTCCATTAGCTGCTTAACTTCTGGTTTGTTTTATGGTAAAGTTCAAGGCTCCATGATTGATTGATTTGGGTGTTTTTTTTTTTTGTATGCCAGGCTACCATAAGTTGTTCTACATTATTCATCTTTGTTATGTGCCTCCTATCTTCCATAATTGATGGATAAGTGGATCACATATCCCTGTTAAATGAAAAGGTTCTTCACACACAGTTAATCAGACAAAGTTCGTTATGTTCCATAGTTTCTTATTTCCCTAGTTATAACAAGTTTCTGATATATTGCGAGGCTTGGGTATTATAAACACATGAGTGGAATCTCATTACTGATTAGAACAAGAAACATTTAGTTTCAACTCAAGTAATTGCAGGCATTCTCAACGAGTTACATATCAAATTTTTCTATAATAAGATGAGGTGAAACTTTAGTAAATGCGAATTAAATTATTCTTCCAATAATTTTTTTTTTTTTAAAAAAAAATTAGTTGGCTAGAGGGTGGCAACTTTGCTACAATGGGACAAAGGATCAATTCCATGCCCTTAGAGAAAAAAACTCCTCCCACCCTCTAGCCACTCGGCGGTCAGTTAAAAGATGACCCGTGATTACCTCCCTCCACATAAACTATAACTTGGGGACAGGCTATGAGGGCCGCCTAGGTGAGTGTAATCACATTTTGCTACAATGCTACAACAAGAGGAGCAATTAATGAGGTGAAACAATACATGCTGATTAAATTAATCCTCTAACAAATTTTTGTGCGTACAACAAGAGAAGAAATTAATTGATATGCACACAATGAAATTTGAAGTATAGTTTCTTTAGTGGGAATAACTACTCACAGAAACAGCTATACAGAACAGATAACTCGCGCCTCATTGTTTCCCAGCTTTCACCATTTTGCAAAGGTCTTCTTGCTTTCCATATAGAAAGAAGATATCTCATCTCGAAAATTGAAAAAACAACAAACTTGAAAAATGCTGCTGTTGCAAAAGCATTGAATAGGGACTCTGCAATCAAAAATCAACACAGTTTCCCAAATAAGTCTATCTGTGGCATTATAGTGTTATCTTCTAAACATTCAGACATGTTACTGGTGGAAGGAAGAGAGTAATGAGAAAACCATAAATATTAACTAGATGAGAACATAATGGGGGGATAATTAATCCTCTACTACTATGTTCCTAAGTCATCAACTATTCGTACTGTCGGGTGGTGAGGCGTGGGGTATTACCACATTAGGTCATGGGTTGAAACTCGGCGCGCCCGAGTATGCCTTCCTCCATGCCTTGGCCACTGCACCAATGACTAGTAGTCAACTGTGATTTACCTACTTCGTATTGCCCGAGGGACGGATTGGCAGTCCGGGGCGAGCAAATCGTCTTTTGCCACACTAAGTCATCAATTATTCAAATAATTAAATAAGCATCCACTACCCATCCAGCTAAGCAGGTATCATCTAAATTTCAAAAATAAGCAAGTCTTATGTGTTCATGAGAAAACATTGTCTTTCTATTCTAGCATGGGATCAATACATGGACACCGCTGATAAGAGTTTGTTGTATCACACTGAATGGCACTCAATTTCATGTGGATCTTAAAATGCTTCCCAGTTGATGGGAGCCCCTTATCATTCAAGACCAGTAAACAAGGAAACTATAACATCTAAAAGACCATTAAGACACAAATTCATCCCACTCTTTTCCTATGTCATTTACCTATTCTCCTATTGTGCGATCAATTGCTGTGCGATTCAACTTAGTTTGGACTAACCATAAGGGTTGTTTAACCATAAGTCAACAAAATAGGTCATTACATCTTTAGTTTTTTGAGGTAAGACTACCCCAAGCAGGTGAAAAAATCAACTAAGGCTTAGCGGCTCTTCCCCTCAACCTCATCAATGTCAGATGGAAAAAGAAATTAACAGCGTAGGGTTTTTAAAGAATTACAGAGAACGGTACTGGTCATGATTCAATCTAACTTGAAGCATGAGAACTGCACCACAGAAGTGCTGCCCCTTGTTCTTCCAAATAATAAATGACCCAAATAATAAGATCTACATACCTACTAAAATTCCAGAAGTCAAATTCAAGAGGCACACGTATGCATCCATAAGAGCTTGTTGACCAATCATCAGAATAGAAACCTTAGCAGCACCCTACCAAGTAGAAGAAACCAAAATAACTAGAATAAAAACACACGATTATATGAATTGTAGTTTCTATATCTATAGTTGCAATAAGACAGCTACAAAATATGGACAAAACAAATTACTCACAGATTGAGTATTGCTATGCTCCATTTGTCTAATCAACAGAAGAACTTGAAGAAATGATATCTATAATAACAAATAAAGGATTCCAAACAGTGCAACAGAAGATTCAAAAGATGTGAGTCACTATTTGATGAAGGATACAAAAGTAACCATCAATGTATAGTTAACTGCTTTGTTGTAATAGGCCTCAGTATTCAAAGAAGTTGCATTCAAGGAGATTGAGGAAAAGCACTCTCCATCGCTATCTATTGCTGGACCCTCCATTAACCCCTCTAAATGGTAAAGCTCATGATTTCCATCTATTAATAAAAAGATATCTTAGAAAATGGAAGCTGGTATACCTCTTTAGTATTATTGGATGATAAGAGAAAAGAAAGCATTGTCATTCAACTAATATAGTAGGAGGTAGAGTCCTAGTTGCAGTGGCAATGATTGAGAGAAGAACATGCTTGAAAAGGACAAAGAAACTGTAGTTTCTTAAACATCATAAATTGTTATGATGAGAATACCCTGCCTCAAATTTTTTTTAGTACAACAAAGGGAGTTTTTTAAAGGGCATGGAAACAGTTAGTCTACTTCAAAAATTTGAAGACGCTGTTTATCATTGGATTGAGAGTCCCTAGGATGATATGATCTAGCAAATAAGCAAAATAAAAAATTTAAAATGACCCAACCACTAATTATTAGATGATGCCCATGTTCTCTGTTAGTGCTTTCTGCTTGAAATGTTTCAAGCGATTTTGCTCAATCAAGATTGCATAGAAAAATTCAACTGAAATCATTAGGTGACTTCCTAATTACCAGGAGCATTTTTTCATGAATTATTCGGATTCCTAACAATTTTTAGTATCCCTTATGGTTAACTCTCCACTTCTCAGTATGCTCTGCACAGTATGCTTCATCCATTCCAAAGACAAAAGAGGTACTAAAACATATGAATTATAATTTAGTGGATAAGCATTAGAAAATAACTTTATGCTCACAAATAAATTCAGAATATTAACTTCACAGGAAATAACTACGCAAGACGTCATCAGCTACTATATAATGGCTAGTAAGAAGAAATCTACGAAGTCAAGTACCATTTTGTCTAGATGGAACTCGCAAAACTTGAGCATCAATCTCTATGTGACAATGTTTATCGATGTCGTAAGTCACAGCTGACAATATACATTAACAGAGTGAGAAAGAAACATGAATCTAAAATTAGAATCCAAACAGGAAAGAAGACCCTACATTTTTTTCTTGGTAGTCGATCTTGAATTGATTCTTGAAGAACTTGGGAGGAGAAAAGTCTAATCTGTTAGGAAAAAAACAATAAATAGGTCCAGTTTTTATCTCAGATAACTGGCATATACAATTATCAACTATATTCAGTGATGCAAGAAAACACATTAAATTTAATTCGATTTCCATATTTTCAGCAAGAAAGTATACAATAATTATAATCTACCTTTCATTTCCATGCTCCTATGTTGTGGGCTAGAAGTTATCATCTCATGCAATAGTCACATTTTTCCTTTTCCGGACAGCATAAAGCGATAAAAAAGAAAAACATTGATCATACAGAAAAAAGATAAATATTAAAAGAATTGCTACAATTACAATGCTAAGATTTACCCGGAAAAATAATCCAATTAATTATTTCGAAATGTGCAAATTCCCTTGACAAGAAATTCACTATAGCAGACTGAGAAATGATAATGTGAGATCAAATTTTAAAGGTGAAGTTGACTAACTTATTGTTTAATAAAGATTAGCAAAGTAGTCCTAAAAGTGCAGAGCTTGAAAAAGTCTGTTCTGGTTGTAGAATTATTTTCTTTTCTGCAGAGAATGATTTTTACCTTGCTTGAAGAGCGAACATATGCTACTGGGAAGCATGCAAGACTGCAACTCATTAAAATGCAATGGTGTTCGGAAGTTGAAGAAAAGCTCAAAAAACGGATACAAAAGAAAAGTAATAAATGAGAAGCATGTTGTATACTCCCACTACCAAGAATGCAAGCAATATAATTAAAAGAATCACCTAACTTTTTTCTATAGGGTTTTCACGCCTTGTTGTTATTGGGATATATAGGTTTACATGTACTTCTCTAAAAGAGAGTTATCCATAAACTTGTCAGACCCATGTCCAACCACTGTCAGCCTATAAAGCTCCACTAGATCACAACTCTCCATGTCAAATTAAAACAAGGTGTCCAACTCTCCCCATTTAAGATTTGATGCCCAATTAAGGCAGAAAGTCAAGCTAGGAACTGAGAGTCATTCAATCAGCAACATATAAGTCCAATCATCTCATCATGCTTAGGATTTTAATGAGGTCTAATAATTGTAACAACCCATCCAATGAGAGATGTGGCCCATAAACTTTTCATGCTAAGGACCGATCGCTTGCCAAAATGCTTAATCCAAAGTCACCAATAGCACACTTATTTAACCCTATAAAATATCTTCACAAACACAACTTTCCATGTGGAACTAAAGTAGGATGTCATATTAGATTTAATAAATAACAAGATGCTCTTGCTATCATGTTACTAATTCCTAATTCCTGAGGGCTTAACAAGCCATACAGTCTATTTAATCTTGAATCATATACCAAGGTTATTTAGATCATTTAAATTATGTTAAGTGAAGCTTTCTTTAATATCTAATTAATTTAACTTGCTTAAATTTAAACTGAATTTATCAATTAATGGTAGAGAATAATGAAATTGTCATAATTACATGAATTATGACAATTACATAATTATCATAATTGTAAATAAGTTAAATTATTACAAGAAATAAATTAAAATTATGAAATAATTGCACATAAATTAGATTAATGTAAATTATTATATGAAATAAATCAAAATTATGTAATCTTTTAAACACAACCACCAAAGCACTGAAACTAATATTCTAGGAAAGAACAATCTTATACCTAAAACGGCTCAATCAAAATGGGTAATAATCCAAATCGAAATCAAGAAATATACAAATTAAATCAAATTTCCACCAGAATCATCCTACATTCCTGATAAGATAATTATTAATTTTAAAAACTACCCACCTAAACTCCTAAACAAGTGTCTGCCAGATAAACTTTTTATAAAACCTTAAACTAAATTTCTAATATACATTAGACACGTAATCAGAAAGAGAAACCTACAGGTATATGAAGGATGCCAACACGCTGCAGCAATTTTTACTGAAAGGCTAGTATTACAATTCTAAATAGAGAGTATTGAGTAAGAACTAAGAAACATATCTCAGGTCTCCAAGTTGTGTATATCAACACCTCCATTAAATATCATGATAAGAGGTCATAATTTACATCGACAGAAAGAATGCTAGATTCGTAGTTTCTTACTTTTCATGGAAAGAATTTGTTTTTACCATGAATACAAGTTGGTTATTGACAAGATGAAATCAGTCTTTGATAAAGCATGGAATATACAAGTGGAAATATAGAAATCATTTTAAGGAATACAAAACAATTTGATTAAAAGAAGTCAAACCAAGGTTACCTATTTACATTTCTAACCACTTACCAAATGATAAGGATTGGAGAAATACTCTAGTTGAAGTGGCTCATCATTCAGAACACTACAATTGGATAAGGTAAAACAGTGCTCATCACTTCCATTCACATAGGGATGGGAATAAAAACAAATATGAATTAACCATGATAATCCATGTAACATACAGAAGAAAACAGGAAGTTAAAGAGTGGAACAACTTGACAGGGTATGTATCTAACTTAATATAACTGAATTATGCATACACAGACATAGGTCTGTCAATAATTGTTGCTCGCGAATCACAAAATGGCAAGTTGAAAAAAAAAAATCACATCATGTATCTTTTGGTTGGCAGCAATAATCTCATTTGTGAATCAAATTTTAATTAAGTAAAGTTTATTTTCATTGGCAAGTTTGACAACCCTTGACTCCTACAATCAACAAGTGGTAAAGTTCAAACAACTCAATATTAATAGTATTCCACGTTAACCACAGAAAAGATTAGAGATATGAATAAATAAAAGAAGTTATTCTTGGTATCCTTAACAAAAGCTAAGACTGCTACAATGAATTTCAGGTGTCTTCCATGGTGTGAAAATTGAATTAGAGCTCAACTTTGAATTACGTATCAATGAATTCCTCTAAACCACGAAGACCAAGAAATAAACATGAAATAATTCCACAAACAGTAAGTAGTATCTTCACCACTAAGGAATTTGACAAAGGTCAATATGGTTGACCATGCAAGTATGGATTCATCAATGCATAGACATTAAAAGGCCTGACAAGAGAATACTAGACACAAATGGGTGTACCAAGTACTAGCAACGCTGTAAGTTGCTGAGACTATTTTAGAAGTTGCAATCCAATACGAGTCTAGATGATCCACTTAGCAGCAGTTTCATATGGAGTGATCAATATTTGTCTTTTAGTAAATGGAATGGTGAATACTAAGCCAAACTTTCCATCATCAACCAAATAAAAGAATATGTAAACTTCTACCAGAATGACAGTGCTACACTGATACAAATTCTTGATGGGCAGGTAAATACCTGTTTAAACTGGTAGAAATTCTTGTAGAGCAGGTAAATGCCTGTCTTTTTAATATGAACGTTTCACAAGAGATGAGAAGAAAATACAGGTGGTTTGCCAAGTATTCATATCCATGGAACTATATATGAAATCTGGTAATGTCAGCAGAGGTAATACACATAAGGAAATGCGGCACTGGTATGTTTTGGATTTCTCTAAATGCAAACATCTTTCTGTATCTCTATAGCATTTGTGACTCAAGTGAAAGTCCGTGCCATTTAGTGGCACTTTAATCAGTTTGAATGAGATGGTTTGAAAATGCTCGGATAGCACATACCATCCCATTAGCACATCAAACCAAAACAAGCATCGAGACAGCTGCACCAGTCAAACACACCGTTGCTGCACCAGATCAGGACCCAAGAGTTTGGATCTCAGTGAGATCAAGAAAGCAACAAAAGAAGCTGGAAGGTCAGTCAAGTGACCTTCTCTAGACATAATAGAGTCATAAATTACAATCTCTTCTTTCTCCTCTGCTTCTTCTGGTTATATTCCCCCTCTTCTTCCACTCTTTCCCTCTCATCTTAGTTAGTGACAAGAGGCACCACGTTGTGCCAATGTCTTATGATGGTAGTCGCTAGTACCATCTCATTTAGACCAGCCAATGAAACCCCAACACGAAATGAAATTTTAAACCTCCATCAATGCTAAAGGAAAATTAACACTGTTGGCTAGTAGTTACCATGAAGTCATGAACATAATTCTTATACATGCTAACAGATTGTTATCACTTCATACATGATAACAAGGGAAAGAACCAAATTCCAACACTTTTGATGGAGTTTGTAACTCATGCAGTGTCAAGCACAATCTTTTATCATTTTTTTTTTTTTTTTGCTCTCTTTTTATCTTTCTAGTATTCATAGTTTATTATCCTAGAGTTTTAGAAAAAATGAATAAGCTGAAAGTGAAACCACCCAAGGTGAGGTTAAAACATTAGAAACAAGCGTCGCACAAGGACAAAGATACTGAAACATAACAGTTCCAGAAACACATGTTTTAACAGATTTTCATCACAGAACACTGTTCAGTTATTACTATAAAAGTAAAATCAGTAAATAAAATAGATAATAACTACAACAATTGTGAATATATATATTTTTCTATTATCCTAATCCCTATGTCACACATACAGATCAAATATCATCATAAATAAACCAATATATTGAATGACATTAAAATATACAAAGAAAAATAACATGCTTGGATAAATAAAGTAAGGAAGCTAGAAAGAATTGTAACCTGTTTGCTACCATCCGAAGTTTTTGGAAAGGCCAAATATACACTCCTTCTAGTCTCATTTGAGCAATTTCATTATCATGTTCATTGTCAAATACATCATGGAAAGTAATAGATCCCTGTCCGGACAGAAGATGTCAACATTTGTTAAGAGTCTGAAATAAGCCAGTAAATAGCATCAAGTGGTAACATATCAATTTGAGGTTTGAACTTCCTCGCAGACTTATGCACTAAAACAGTGACAGTGGAAATAATTCCTCAAGCTTAACTAATAGCACAGCTTTAGAAATACACAAACTTATTGCAGGCTTGTAATCAGATAATTGATATTTGCTATTGCTTGCAATAATTTATTTCTATCTACAAAATAAGAATAAGTTGTTAAAAAAATGATCAAAATCATTCTCCCAAAAAAAAGTCCATCTTCTAAATTTTACACCAGGTTTCTACAGCAACAATGTGATTGTTAAGTAGAACTACAAAATAAGACCAAGTTGTTACAAAATGGTCAAAATTATTCTCCCAAAAAAGTCGATTTTCTAAATTTTACACCAGGTTTCTAAAGCAACAATAGTTCTGGAACTGTCAGGTCTCAGGCTTTATCCCAACCAAAAAGATCTTCTCAACCACTTTTCTAATTTTAAATGTAAATACCGTGAGGTGCCAAACAATTGCTTCCTCTTTATTTACCACTACCACATGTAAGGTGCACAGTAATCAAAATTTCATAAACATATGGAAGCAGAAAGTGGTAGAATTACCACATAGTATGGAGGCGGTATAATTACCACACTCACTGCTTCCTTATGTAGTAGAATCAGCACACCAGGCATGCAAAGTACAGATGAAAAGCAGTCCTTAAATATGATTAAGATATCATCTAATATTAATTGTATTCGAAGTATCGTAAAAGTACAACTAAAAAATTGACAGCAATCTGTAAAATCATAGTTTATTCCTACTGCAAAATAGATGACAGAATGGAAAAAAAATATTAATTTATCAGACTGATCAGCGGGCAAAATAAGCAGTGCTTATAAAAAGGCTTCAAAATTTGTTACACAGCATTAGTAATATTATATATCGATGAAATTAATTATGTGCCCAAAATTTTTCACATAATCATCATTTTCTTAATTCACCACATTCATCCTCTTTATCTCTTATTGGACCAAATAATTTATTCGCTCATACCAAGGTTCAAAATCTCAAGCCGTACCAAAGTTTTAATTTTTGACCGAAACAATACTGTTTTAGTATCATGTCGATGTTCTAATGCATGTTGTCAGTGATGAATTGGAGGTTGAAGGAGGAAGGAGAAAAGGAGAACTTATCTATGCCAAAGTTGAGTTTCGGTAACTTATTGGAACAATACGTTACAACTGTTTTGCCCGGCACAGTACAAGATTTCAAACCATGAATCTTCCCAAGGTTTTAAATACAATTTCAATTTGACCAACATGGACAAGACAAGATTTTACACAAGTTTGCATTAAAATCCCATTGAAACATGGTCGTCTCAGCATAGATCGGAACCATAGTTGGCACCATGTTGGAAGGGCATTTGATAGACAACAATCTAAATGGGCAAGCATCAGAGAAGATTTGGTGTGTGAGCTCAGTAAGTGGGCAGGGTCAGTACCATCTACTTTAATGGCTTAAGGTTATTGGTCATAACAGATGATAGCAGGTAAGTCATTCCTCTTATGTCTTCTTCTATACAGTACTGACACACTGCGCCAGTCAGCATCAAAACAACTTTGTTATGGCTGGCCACTGAAATCCAACACCAAAACAAGATTAACTTTTTCTTTTTTATTGGGTAATCTAGGTATCTAGTTCTTCGAACCAACAAATTCTGGAGGTGACCACCCCATCCCACGGAAGTTTCCCATCGACTACCAGGCTAAAACAGGAAGCGCTCATGAAAGCTCATTCAAATGACCAACATTCTTAGGCCGCTTCTCACTAGAGGGAAAAGATTAACTTTGATTATACTACAGGGTATTTAATGAATACAAAATTCCCTATTTGATATAGCTCCTTAGATCTCAAAACATTCCAACTAAGTGTCAACAACTTGGGTCCATGTACAACCGGATTTACAGTAAAGTCAACCAGCTCACAACATTCATTTATTCACGGAAGAAATCTCTTCGCTTATCATTTCTTTCAATTGATTATATTGTGTTACCTTAAAAATAAACTACAAAATTCGATGTTCTCATATCCAACCTATTCCTAAAGATATTAAGTTGGGTTGAACAAAAAAACTAGTTTGTCTTGGCTAAACCAATGGGAGATCAAAGCATTATGTGATTGCATATAAATATGTGAGCAGATACAATGTGAGGAAACATTGTATATGTGTATGTGAGCACAAGTGCATATGTTGTGGTAATGACCATCCTTAAACCGTGCATTCAACAACATTAAAATAATTATATAGCTGACTATAGAATTTGTGTAGTGTGTACCACGTACAGTAAAACAAAATGGGAAGTGGATTTTTCTTTTTGAACAACACCACGATCTCATAATCCGTAAAATGGTTTTCCATGGTAAGTACTCTGATTTGTTGTTTTGAAACCAATTCTTTGAAAATAACCAAAACAGTATCGCTTCCTTCTCTATGCAGCCCTATTCCTCAGAATATTAAAATGAAAAAAATAGTAATATATGTAGAATTTGTTCCAGGTTGTTCTCTAAATCCATGTATCCATTGTGTTGAAATTTTCACTATAAATCTACTGGACAAATAGAAAAACCATATGCATGAAATAACACTGTGCGCTTCAACAAAAAGTAAAATGAGTTTGAGAAATGCATATAAATTTACTTTGATTCTAATATTTGATTGAAAATGTTAATATAGTGCAGAAATTAAAATAAAAAACTCTATTGATGAAGAAAAAAATTGATTGTAATTTATGCAGGTTTGGAGAAGGTTCTTTCACACCTGAACATTGTGTACTCCACGAATCTTGGTTTGAGTAGTCACCAACTCTATGACTGATACACCGCTAGATTTCCCAAAATCTAGGAACCTGGAAGAGCCATTTGTTGCATCTAAAAAGCTCCAGTGTCCTGCATCCCAAAAAGTTAAACACATCACAACAATGAAATATTCAGTCTGGTGCAACATATTTCACTAATGACTGTCTTGCATTATTTGTTCAATAAAACATATACTACAAAATTGCCTGTGGTTACTTTCTTCTAGATGGCCTCTTCAATGACCTTTTCATTGAACAAGAGGCAGATGTTAACAAATTGTGGCAGCAATGGTAACTAGAGAGCATTGCCGTCCTATATATGTATCAGAAAGAATGTTGCTTTACAAAATAGGCTCTGCATACAAAAAGGAAATAACTTTCTATATTCCCAATTACATACACCATAAACCATGCTTCTCTACCTAATTCTACATTTATTTTTATTTTTCCTTCTAATTTCCCAAAAAAAATTAAAAAAAAAAGGGAAAATTAACTAGTGCTCCCTCTATATACGTAGTAGTATAATTCAAAGTATAAATATTTTACTCTAGAGACGTTCTTCCTAGATAGGAGGGACAGACTTCAAAATACAAGTAAACCTCCTTTCAGATTACCTAGCTTTCTACTTGGATTCTTCATCTACCCTCCCTACACCATTGGATAATGACAGTCTGAATCAACACTTGATATCCCTATAATTACAAATAAAAAATTTTAGAAATAACGTAGAACACTTGAACCCGCACTTTTGCTGCACTACCCCTACTTGAATTCGAGTAACATAGACTTCTAGTGTTTACATTAATAAAATGCATTCATCTTCCCAAAAATAAATATTAAATTATACAAATTGTAAATATAGCAAAAACGAGTACCAAGTGGAAAGTACAAAACAATAGGCACAACTAAGTGTAAATTACCAAGTTGAAGGGAGACGACGGACACACAACAAAGTTGAGTACTAAGACATTCCATCTTCCTCAGCTTATGCCTTTCTTGTCTTGTTATGGATCACAAAGTTGTAAAAATCGCTAGACGCTAGTCGGGCGGAGGACCACCGCCTAGCGCCTAATCGGCCTCGGCAGCGCCTAGGCGGATTTCAGATTTTTTTTTATTTTATTTGGTGATTTTAAATTTTATGTTTCATCATTTATGTTAAAGATTCATCCTCAAGCAAAGCTAAATGTTCCAACTTTCAATAAACTCTATCACATGACATAATATTATTGCATAATAAATATAAAAATCAATCAATATATAATAAAAATACATGACAATTCATATTTTATGTTCAACCAAATGAAAATTCACACCTTTGACATTCCCCAACCTGAGTCACATAACACATATTTTCCAACAATGGTCAACATTAGTTCAAATAAGTGAATAACAACACAAGTAGCAGCTAGCAAATAGCAACTAACAATCAAGATGTTTCTCACACACACAAAATAAGGTAACCAAAATAACACGATAAATGATAATACAAATATATGATATCATTGTTCATCGTGAGACTACTCTT
>JBAMIE010000002.1:6431880-6450766 GCA_037177295.1 Kaempferia parviflora | reverse complement strand
AGCATCCCTGCACATCTCAAGCAACCATGTCAAACATATATGAAACCTAACTTAAACATTTGACACACACATCAAAACCGATTGCCTCAACACCCTAGACTTGGATCAAGCAAGTTAGGGTTGGACAATCGATTGGAGTAATCAATTGGTCCTAAGAGAAATCGATTGGGATGATTTCATAATCGATTGAGAGTCTAAATCGCGAGCACAGATAGGTGTTGAATCGATTGTCCAACCGATTCAATACTCTCCAATTGATTGATCAATCGATTGAAGTGGAATTTCATGAATGTTCCTAATCAATCGATTGATCAATCAATGTTTTGAATCGATTGGGAAAGTTCCTAATCAATTGAGTTATTTGCAGAGAGGCTAATCGATCAGGTGATCGATTGAGGAAACTTGCGAGTGAACAATGAACTTCTAAATCGATCGAGTGATAGATTAAAGTTGATTAATTGTTTAGGTAATCTATTGTGAGAAGCAGAAAAGAGTCATTGTGAGGTTTGAACGGACGGATCCGACGTGGCAATCGGTTCAGAGTAATGCTAATCGATTGAAAACCCTAGATCGGTGCGATAAAAGGTATTTTTATGAAGGATTCAACACTTCCTCTTCTTCACATGGCAACTTTACGTAAGGCAAAGTTTGATTTTTGGGGGGTGATAGTGGAAAAGTTGACAGATAAGTCACTCTTACTGTCACTCTATAGAACCGTACGTACATTAGGTTTTCACCTCATATGACTCCTCGTTCAATTCTTTTGAAATAATTGGATCCTTTTCTTCGTTCAAGAATCTCCTCCCTTATTCCACCCCGTACCGAAGAGTAACTAAGACCAATTCAGCCAGATTTTCATGTTCCAATCGAACACTTTCCATTTATGATCAAAGGAAAGGGGAATTCCGGATCTATGCTTATTTTCAACTCCCGGAAGCATTTTGTCACTTGCTACGCCCTTCCTCATCTTTGGGTGCCTAGGTATCTACTATAAGCCTTTCCTCATTTGAACCTCGCCATTAACATTAAGGCTTTGTCATCCTAAAGTGCTGCTAAATACAAGAATCTTATCAATGTCTATAAATGATAAATCATAGATCGAACTACTGAATTGAAAAAATTGGGTGCTATTATAGTATCAGCTAAGTTCACGGGTACCCTTATCTTCCATTTCTTAAGCTTTTGGAAGAGAAGTGTTACTACACTTTCTAAGCATCAAGAAGCAATCTAGAGCAACAAGAGATTGTACGAGATTGTACAAACACTTTCATTGTTATTTTTTACTTGTTCTTGTTGTATCCTTGTTGTCTTTCTCGGTGTATTTCTCATGTTGAGATTGTACGAGAGGCTTCCTCGCTTCCTTCGAGGAGGTTTTCATAGTGTATCTGTGAGTGAAGAGAGTAGACTCTTAGATTAGTCACCTCAAGAAGGTGGAGACCAAGTAAAATCAAGAGTATTAGCATTGCTTCAATTTTCTACTACAATAAATTATCAATAAAGCGATTGGATCTAATCAGCCGGAACATATAAATACATTATCAAAGTTTATTAATATTTAGTATATTTAAAACCCTTAGTAATTTCCCTTTAAAAAAACTGAGATGTTGACTCTAAAATCATATTAAACTCTTAATTTAGGATAAGAGATTAAAGGAGTAAAAGCTACCCTCTCCCTTCGTATACACTCGTCTTTTAATAATAAAATATAAATATTTTAAAAGATTGAAATTAGTAATTTATGAGATAGTGATGAATATAAGATTATAAAAATAACACCTTAATAATTTTTATCTTCCATCACCAAACCTAATTAAGTTAGTAAAATTAAATAAAATATTTCTTTCATATGAGTATCAATATATGACTTGCATGTCAACACCCGGTTCTCACGTAAACGCGTTCATGCTTTTTCCCTCCTTTCTTTTCAAGTCATAATAATAAAGTGGGAGAGACCCATAAAAAAATGTTTGACTTAGTCAACTATTTTCTGGTATATTATTATTATTATTATTTTATTTTAATCTATTACGATGGATTAAATGATTTTATGGATTGTTTTTTAATCTTCCATATATATTTTTTCCGATGATATATTTCAGGAATTCAATTGGCCTCATCCTCTTTCACATGAGCAGCCAACGTGAGTCAAAAAAGGACGTTACAAAATTGTCGTATATATGGATTTGTATGAATACCATGCAATATAATGTATTAAACCATTTTTAATTAATTCAATCGCCATCATTAACGTTTAATTCCATTCAAATACTTCTAGAATACACCTTGAATCAATCGACACAGAAGTTTATCCCACCTATAACCATTCATTTCATGACTAAAATACCAATTAATGTTTTTTTTTCCTTCCACGAGTGTAATTATTCCACACGTTGTTATTCATTCATTATTTTCTGAAAGGGACATTTTAATTTTGAAAAAAAAAATTAATAGAAAAAAAATTAATAGACACTCTCTCTAATTATCAATATCACTTCATGAGGTTTGATGCTACAAAAACTTCAATTCAATATTAGCAAATTATTTTTTTTTTTAATTATGATGGCTGTATTCTGAAATAAATGATTAATTATATATCACCTATAGACTCAGTCAATATTCCAAGTCCACTCGCCTAACTCTCTTTCTCAAGTCGATCATATCTTATCATGACCTATAGTCAACCAATCTAATTCAACACAACTTTATTTTAAAGTAATATAATTAAGAGAAATTGATGCCAATATATGCTTCTCTATAAGTAAACAACACTCTTATTAATCGAAACACATTGAGAGAGAGGATGAGTCTCCACAAGAACATGTCGAAGAGCTATTCTTTGGTGAACATCCCCTTCTCATGGGAGAACCAACCAGGGATTTCAAAGGTAATACCGCAAGAAGAAGAAGACGACGACAACAACCAAGGCAACACTAGTACTGTCTTACCCATGCAAGAAGGACTATATCCAGAGCAAGATGAGAAGCCAAAGCTTATCAAGTTACCGCCACCGCCGTGCCAGAAGCGCCTGCAGCAGCCATTTCATGGTGGCACCATATACGTGCCTTTGCCTCCCTGTGCGTTTCAGTCTACGCCGATGACTATAATGACAACAGAGGGGGGAGGAGGCGACCCCTTCCTCGCGGCATACATGGAGTGCACCAAGAGCAGGAGGAGGAAGATGGACGCATGGTCGAAGATTCGCAAGAGGATCAGTATTGGATTTGGGTGTGGGAGCAAGTGGGCATGTGAGGTTAAGGACACCATGATCAGAGTTCATCAAGATCAATACTAAGATTTATTCTTTTTAATTAGATCCTCAATTATATTGGATGAAAATTGTCCATTGATTCTCCAAGAAATCACATCCAATATATTATAATATTTATATTTGATTTCAATCTCAATGAAGGATTTCTTTGCTTGATGTATCATCATGATTCATGATATATGCTTCTGTAAATATACTTTGATGTTTACCATTTCTGTGTGTTTGCTTAATCAACCACTTAACATGACACTCATAATATTTTTGCTTCATCACATGTAGAAACCAAAATTTAGTGACAATACCAGTTGATATGTTTATATTCTTTAAAAAGATTCAAAACCAAGTAAGAAAATCGTACTTTGTGTGCCTTTGTATATGTTTATTTTTTGTTCGACATTGTGTTCTTTGCTTTTATGATATGTAGATTGACTATTTTAAGAAGAGATATAAGCAAAGCTTGGCAAATATCTAGGATCTTCAATGTGGGAAGGTTCCTGTTAATCGCATGTGGTCGAGAGTCCGCCTAAGACCATACCGATCCACAGCCCTATTAGCAGCTCTAAAACCGTCTCCGTATGTTGAAGAAAGATCTGATTCGATCTGATGCTTGAAGAAATCTCCAAGTTTTCTCTCTGCCGCAGTTCGAGCACCTTTTTTCGAGGACCCGGTTGATGATGAAGATGAAGAACTGGAGGCAACACTGCTGCCAGCCCCTGATATGATCTCAGAATCCAACCACATATGACCGAGCACCTGGCAGATGCCTTCTTCGACTTCTGGGTCTAGAGAACGATATCCTGCAAATCCAAGCATGTAAGGCACTCAGATGTATTACAATGATAGATTTTCGAACAGCATCAAGAACA
Source organism: Kaempferia parviflora (assembly GCA_037177295.1). NCBI lineage: Eukaryota > Viridiplantae > Streptophyta > Magnoliopsida > Zingiberales > Zingiberaceae > Kaempferia > Kaempferia parviflora. Next base: position 6,446,632 of record JBAMIE010000002.1, on the reverse strand, counting down.
AGCCTGCACTATCTGGCTCTGTATCAAGCTGCAACAAGTATTAGCTTCCAAAGATTTAATTTCCACTGAAGAACAGCATAGAAATACACGACTAATTTCTTCAATGCTCCAACGACAAGCAAGCAATTTGATAGAAACAGATAGGAAGTGCAGAATTATATGCCAGAAGCAAGCCTTTTTCTTCGGTGAATAAAGGACCAAAAAGAAAAAGGTGGCACAAAAATTTGTATTAAAGTATGTGTGCCATGTTCTCTTTGTTCTTGATAATGATGGAAGTTGCAAATGAAAATCCTTCAGTTTTATTGGATAGCAGTTAACTAGCAATCATCGATCCATATCATGTTCAGGAACATGTAAAAAGATATCTTTATATTGCCATAAGCATATTCCAAATTAACACAATGTTGATCAGCTGAACAGCAGGGCAATACTACTACTAAACTATTATCGTTAAAAGATTTAAGCAATTGGGATCAGATTCCTGTGACAGCTATGACCTGCTGAATACCACAAAGCATAACTACTACAGGTTAAATATTATTCTTCAAGATTCAAACAATAACAGATCAGATAAGTTGTTAAACTTATAAACTATTTATTTAAAAAGCAATAGATAGAAGGTTTGGTTTTATGCCCAGATGATTAATTATAGAAGTTTATTTAAGGTGGAGAGAGCCTATTTTCAGGGCAGGGCTGAGCCATCAGTGACATGTCAATCTAGAAGCAATCTGAACTGATGGAGTTTTGGGGATAGTGAAATTTTGAATTCCATAAATTATCTTCTTAATAGTATGAACCATCTCCTTAATAGTATGCAAGGAAAGAAGCATGAGAGAAAGATACCTTTGAGGCGTAACCATGCGTGCATCATTTCATGAGCCAATATAGAGCCAGTTAGCAATCTGCACGTGGATAGGAAATCTAATATCAATCAAAGGGAGAATTTAGTATTTCGTAGTTCTGTTAGAGAAAACAAATGTATGAACTTCTTCACAATACAGAGAAGAAACCATTTAGAGCCCAATATGTAGCTGAGTTAATTAGCTGAAAATATGAAGTGACTGCAGAAAAATACTGGGGCAGGTGTATAATATAGCGAGAGAGATTGATGAAACAGAAAAACAATACCTGGGTAAACCATATAGGACAAGAATTGCTGTCACTTCACACCGGCGGACAAGCCTATATGACCCTGTTATCAAATCTATGAGTCTATTTCCTGGCCCCATTGTTGGCCTCCTCAAAACCTAAATGGTAGTTTTTTCATCAGTGATCTTTAAACTAGTCAGTCTCAACTGCAACCGTTTGGGGTTGGCTCTTAAAAAAACAAAAAAAAAAAGATTAAAAATGGAAACCGAAGGTGACAAGGTGAATTCTTACAGTTCTAACGATCTGCTCTTCAGAAAGACAGAGACCCCTAGTTTCAGGGAGATGATGTGTGCCCTGCTCTCAGGAGTAAACAGAAATTGTTATTCCAAGACTTTCAAAAAACAAAGTATATGTTTCTTAAGTACACATTATTTTTCTAGAAAGATTGTTTATTGTCTTACATTCTTTTCACCTTCCATAGCCTCATTCAGAGCTTGCCTCTCGACTAGAAGCAATGGGATCTGTTGTTCCACTTTCATGTTTAAACCTTCATAAAATTCTTGTATATCCAGGTAGAGAGGTTGGCACTCGCTTGTGTCCATTATTGAAAAATTAAGACACTCAAGGCAAAGCTTACGGCCATCATCTAAAGTAACATATTTTGCATCTCTTGGCTGAACAAAGCATAATTAAAAAAGAAAAAGCAATTACACTTACAGATGAAAACAAGAACATCCAGTGAGATTAATGAAGCATAGTAAATTGGTTGCAGTGGTGTTGCATATTTATTACATGCTGCCAGGCCAGAATGATTAATAATAAGTGAAATGAAGAGTTGCCTTATACCGACTACTGTGTACCAACCTCCATTCTTTCACAGCTACAACACCTTGGAGTGTCATCACGCTCATGTATTGGACAATACTTCTGCCCCCAAAAAGGATGAGCTCGGTATTCAATACGACCATCTCTAATTTGTGGAATCTGATTTTTTAAAAAAAAACAGTAAAGAAATGGATGGCATATTCAGAATCAGATATTGCATAAGAAAAAGAAAAATAAAAATAAATTGCATGAAAAATGCTTTGAAGCCTCATGAAGTCCTTGATGTCAATGAACAGCAGATATTATGAAATAAACAGCCCAGAGAGAACATTATTACTGAAGCTAAATAATATAGGACATGGGTTTGGCACACAAGTAAAATTAGACTTCCCTAACACTATGACATACACCGAATAAAGTTTTCTATTAAATACTCAAAATAACTCAGGACGAGGTGCAATGTCTTTTTATATGGAGGTACAACATTACTATGACTACTGTTTGCTTATGCAAAAGGACAAAAAAACACACATGCATGAACAACATTTCCTCACGTAGTGCCACCCAAATGGAGTGAAATAGGCATTAATTAATCAAATTTTAAAAATTGAACATCCTTCAAAAGGAGACTAAATAAAAACTAAGAAATTAATGGACACATTAGGGTCACTCATTACAAAAATTTAAAATCTTATTCCAAGCACTGGTTTCAGTCTTCGGTCAGAACAAAATTAAATGTTTCAGCAATGCCGACAAGGGATGTGGACCACTTCAATGATGAGGGAAAAAAAGAAGAGGAGGATGTTAACTTGGGCAGTGTCGCCAATGTGTGACACAACCTCAACATCACTCTCGCAAGCTAACACCAGAGAAAGAGGAAGCTTTAAGGGTTCTGACACTAGGTTTTAAGCATGGCAGCAAAAAGGAGTCGGTGCATAGCTTCTCGTAAGGATGAGTGATTCATAGCTTCTCCCGACAAAGGATGAGCTCCTTGATTCGCTGGTTCTCAAGGCCATGAATGATTCAGAGCTTCTCGCGAAAGATGCCAACAAAAGATGAGTGATTTGATCACGAAGAAGGCACAAAGTTTAAGTTTGGCTCATAGGCACTCGCCCACTCATGTAGTGGGTGTTTCAGAGCCTCTCACTTCCCAGTTGGTAGGTGGAATGAAAAATTTAGCCTCTGCCAATTGGCACAGCTTGAGTTTTTTATCACTGCTCGTTGCTATAATGATAATAGATTCCCTCCTTTGCTTCATCAGGATTAGAATGCCAAGATGCACGCAAAACAAAAAAGACAAGGACATGAATTATTAACTGATCTCACTTTGGAGTATTGTAAAGGCAAAAGAAAGGAAGACAAGTTCATAGTTCGTACATACATTACTTGGAAACTTCTGATCACAAACTGCATAAGATATCTACAATGCATGGCTGGATTTCAATTCTATTGATTCAATATAATCTCATAAATATATACTTATCCATGACTATCATCATAGTTCCTAATATCTTGGAACATTGTGTCAAACAGGTCTAATTGTCTCAAAAAATGTTGGAAAGTCTGAATTTTTATCTCGGATTAATTAGAAAGTTAGTAAGAAATCCCAAATTGATGGAATTGTGATTTGTTGTTTTTAGGGGTTATTTTTTACCTATTGTATTCTCCAATGACTATAGGATTTGCCTCTAGGAGTCTTTCTATTTCTCATTTCCATATTTTAGAACAATCATTTTGTATTTACTCCTTAGAGAATAAAGGAATTGTAGTATCGATTTATTCAAAATTCTATATTTGTTTCATGGTATCAGAGCTCAAAACAACCTAACTGCAAAACCAGAAGCCATGGCTGATTCCTCTTCTACTTCTATTACTCCACCAACAAACCACCCACCAGTCTTCCACCTTCTCTACCCTTTGATGACCATTATTTGCAGATTAGTCAACACAAACTGAATGGGAGAAACTTCAAAAAATGGTTTCAATCTATTTTCTTGTAATCAAAGACAAAGAGAAGGACGATTTCTCTCTTAGACTTGCTGACCTCTATCTGTTGATGCACCGACATACCTAACTTGAGAAGTAGGTAATTATTATGGCAGGGCTAATTAATTTGATGGAGTCAAATACTGGGCGTACCTACATTTTCTATGAAATTTCTCAAGAGATATGGGAGGTTGCTTAATAAATTCATTCCAATCTTGAAAACACAATTCAGTCTATGATCCACACAATTCAACAAGGTACTCTTAGTGTTACGAATAACACACTAATAGAGTTATGACAAGAGATGGAACTTTTTGTGATTCAAAGTGTGAGTGTCAGATTAATGACTGAAATATAGCAAAATGTTAAAGGGAGTTTGGTTTCATAAGAACTCAAAGGCTATCTCTACGAAGTGAATGGTCAGTTGCTTGAGAGAATGAAATTTATTTTTGATAGACTTGCACAAAACCTTCAACACTAAGTGATGGTAAACACGCAAATTGATGGTAAATTTTAGTGTTTCGACTGATAGATATTCTTCACCAACTTGAGGGAAGAATTGGAAAGTTGGGATCTTAATCCTAGAATAATTAGAAAGTTGATAAGAGATTCTAGATTGATGGATTGTGATTTGTAACTGTTTTTAGATGTTAATCTACCATAGCGCATTCTCCCATAATTATGAGATTTGGCTCTAGTTAAGGTGTTTTCTTTCTAATTTTCTTATTTAGAACAATCATCTTGTATTTATTCCTCTGAGAATAATGAAATTGTAGTGCTGATTGTTTTCAATATCAATTCTTGAAATTATGATTAATCTGAAAGTTGATACGAAATCCCAGATTGGTAGAATTGTGATTTGTTGTTGTATTTAGAGGTTAATTTACCATAGTGTATTCTCCCATAATTATGAGATTTGGCTCTAGTTGAGGAATTTTTTTCTTTCTAATTTTCTAATTTAGAACAATCATCTTGTATTGATTCCTTTGAGAATAATGGAATTGTAGTACTGATTGTTTTCAATCCTATTCTTGTTTCAAAAACAGTATGGGAAACAAAACACTTACAAAATTTTTGCATACATCACACTTTGGATGATAGAGTTTTCTGTGGCAAGCCTTATGGTAAGGATTATTCCCATGCATGGAGAACTGCAAAAAAAAAAAATTAATAATAATAATAACAATAACAGACTGTTGGATGCAACTTAATGCAAAGAAAACATCAGTGAAGTTCTCAATTTTCACCTCATAGTCTGTTATTGGTCTATTGCATTCGTGACAACGAAAACACTCCGGATGCCAAACAGAACCGGCAGCACTCAGATAACGACCATTGCCAACCTCCTTGTTGCATCCCGCACACCTCCTAAAAAATGTGAAGGAAAATGAAACAAATATCTAAAAGTGTATCTGTAGATAATGAAACATGAAGAAGTACTCTGTTATTCCTTAGCCAGTAGGTTTGCTGCAGAATCAAATAGATTTGCTATCATGATTTGAATATATAAAGAAGAAATTGTCATTGTCTACTCAAAATTTAAATACTTTACCTAAAAAACTGGATTTAATTTGTTGCGGACAGTCAATATAGTGATAGAATGACTATGGAAATTCCTAAAAATGACGGTTGAATTTTTAGTCACATGTAAGAAAGTCACACAAAGAAAGTGTGGCAATCCATGTTGTATATATATCCTTTTCCTTTTCCTATACAGGATAAGAAGTTATATCCTTGAATTGCGTGTCATTTGCCTCGTAAGTCGTAACTACACTTACCAAGAAAATGTCAATTCTTGGTTCCCCAAAGCAGTTACTTTTGCAAAGATCACCATTATCATCGTCAACGCATGTTTGTCCTAACTATTTAGAGTCAACTATCTCCATTGGGCTTTATGCAGGACGTATCACTAATCTATTCAAATTAGTTAAATCAATTTTTATTTGATTGATTAATATTCTTTGTTTTCTCTACCATTCGACCCTAATAAATTCAACTCCTCTAAACATAAAATCTATCAATCATTTTTGGCATGTTCATACCATCTCAATATATTTTTTTTTCATTTAATCATTTATTGGTTCTATACCTAATCGTTTTAAATATTAGCATTTTTTTTACTTTATCCTTTTAGCGAAGTGTTGCTTCCCAACAACGCAACAATGACCCATAATGTATGGCTAGTCATACCATAGCCATATAAAAATTTTCCTACTACCAAATTTCAGTCATTGATGTGTGTCAACTACACTTGTGTAATGGCAGTACATAAAAGCACTCTAACTTCTCAACCCACCACTAGAAGTAGAATCACTCATTCAAACACCATAGTCCCCTCGGGGAGATGCGATGGTTAAGGCATGGGAGGTTGCCACATGAGGTCTTGAGGTCGAAACTCGGTGCATCCGAGCATATACCTCCCCATGCCTTGATTTGCACTAATGGCTAGTAGCCACCTCCCGTGATTTACCTCCTCCGTGTTGGCCTAGGAACGGGTTGGCGGGGGCGCTAGGGCGAGTGAATCGCCTTTTGCCACATTCATTCAAACACCATAAGATATCAATTTGACAATTATTCTCAATCTACAGTAGTTTACGTCATTTCCCAGCAGCTTAAGGTTTTAGATGAATCAGCAGTGATTAAAAAATTAATGCATTATTTTCATAAATATAGTCATGTCAATAGGGTAAAGCTTCGAGAAAATGTGATCATGGATATAATATGCATTATCCCACAAGAAAATCAAGCTCCCAGATGGACTTGAAGTGCTAACAGAATTCATAGATGTCTTTTTATAATTGCTTGCCCTAAGTTACCCATTCTTGCATTGGCATATTGTACAAACAAACTGAGCAAAGTGATATCACAAGTAGAGACAACTACCTGTAGACAGGAGGAAAGATATTTGGGAATGGTTGATAATGTCGTCCATTTTGACGGGGAGGAGACTCATTATTCAAACTTTCTTGTAAAGCCCTTGCAAGTTGTTCATCCTCCTCTAGGTGAGCTTTATTGTCTGTAAAAGGAAAGGCATGCTATTTAAAGAAGAATACAAATAACATAGAAAGTGAGAAAGAGAGAACATATAATGAACTCATTCCATAAGATAAATGAAAGTATGAAACGCGAGCTGACTATTTGTTGTCCAACTAAAAAACTAAACTTATTTTTCCTAATAGTGGAAAGATAGGACTTGAAGCTTCCTAGTTCACAGATTAGGAGGGAACAGATTGAACTGGAGGTTTTTGTATACCTGAGGCGAGGTTAAGCCAGCTTAATTGTGTAGTCAGGTATGGTTAAGCCAGTTTAATTTTGCAAGAGACGCCGCTATTATTCTATTAGGGGAGCAAACAAGTTATAAGTTCAAACTATCAGGGATCGATAGATACATAGATCTTATCTTCCATTGAACTATATGAAGAGCTATATCACACTTTTGATTATAACAGAGTTTTGTTAGAAATGTATACCTCTAATTGTAGAACTATAGGTCATCTTTCAACAATTCTACATCATCTTAAAATATTTTCCCATTTTATACCTACCTCTCACATCTTCAACTCTAATCATTTCAATTAGTCTAACTATACAAAAATTGGTCATTTTTCAACAAGTCTATTCCATCTGAAAATATTTATGCATTATATCATCATTGGATTTACACCTAGTTGTTCCCATGTAATAGTTTTTTAAAATATATATATATATTTCTAATAGTCTCAAATATCCATCCTAGTGAATAAACATCTAACTTATAAACATCTCTATTAAATTATTATTTATGTGTTGTTTCCTAATTGCTCAAAACTCAATAGTCAAACTCACGAAAGGTTGAGGAAATTGTGCTAGTTGACCGTACACTCATGTAAGTTTAAGACTCATACACCAAAGTAAAATAGGTCAAAGTCTGAAAGGCCCTTGACTGAATTAGATGGAGTTCTCATAAAGCCCTTTTCCGAGTCAAACTCATGAACTTGGTCACAGGACATTTCAACTCAGTACTTTCTGCTCAAGTGCATGGAATTTGTCAACTTAATTTTTTGGTGTTTTTTTCAATTTCAACATTCATTGCTCTCTTATTCATCAAACCTTGCTTCTTTCATATCATCATTGAGCTTTTTCTCGCTTCATAATTGCCTTTATCTCACATTTTTTTCTTCTCTTCTTCATCTTCTCTTCTTCTGTGGCTAATTTCTCTGCTGATTATCCAATACCCACCACCACTATCGGTTTATACTCTTCCTCACTGATCTTACAACTCCAAGTGAGAAATTCCTAATGATCAAAACATATGAAAATTTACCGTTTTCCATTTCCCACCTTTTTTCTTCTTTGTTTTTGCATGCTACATGTTTTTGGGTTTTATGCTTGTATTGTGTTTGAATGTTGAAACACTCGACTTTTGTATTACACTATACTTGTGTTTAGTTGAAAACTTGAGGTTGTGAACTAGTTCTTGAAGTCGGAAATGTGTTCATAGTTAGTTTAATTCAGAATCATGTGGTATGTTAATTGAGTTAGATTATTGATCATGATTTATTCCATTTTTTTTCATTTACTTGTAAATTACATTGAAAGTTATCTAATCATAGATTCTTACAATTCAAAGATCCAAGTCCATGGATCCTCATTTGAATCCATATAGTATAGTCAGCCCGTTAGCCTTGGAGCCCAAAAGGTATAGTTAATTGTATCATGGCTTTATTAAACTTTTTGGCCTAAACCCAAAAATCACACACGTCACTCACTAGAATCACCTGTGTATTTCAATTATCTGCTCATTATCCTATTATAATACCATCATCAACATCTACTTATTGTTAAATAGGTTCACAATCTTAAAACTTGTTTTCGAGGTTAAGTATATTTCATATCTTCAACTTAAAATCTTTAGCTTCTATAGTTCCTTGCAAAAATTCAAGTTTATTCTATTTTTGCCCTCTCAACCACAAGCAGTGCAAAGAAGAAATAAAAATAATTTGTGGCAAAGAAAGTATTGGAATCCACAATATCTACAGTCACCAAGTTTATCTACATCTTCCCTAAAATGCAGAAGATAAAATAAATATAGGTAGATACTAACATTAACATCCAGCAAGTAAGTACCTAGTAACAGTCAAAATTTTTGAAGTTAAAGATGTTAGTGGCAAACAGACTTTAAAATATCACACTTACAAGTGAGCATTGATATATCCAGAGTAGGTTGGCAATGGAAAGTCATTCTCAGTGAGGGAAAAGCCAATTGTTGCAAGGACATTTTTAAGATATGAAAATGAAGAAACGAGACCAGTGTTACTGCTATAGGTTCACATCTGGAAGGTCTTGTCATTGTAGATGAAAAATCAATAGATACCATAGAGAAAACAAGAAGACCATCAGCAGTAAATCATAGTTAAACATGAATAAGGAACTTCACAGCTGACACCTGTCAGTTTCTCAAATTGAATAAGCATAATATTTTATTTGTTGATAAATATGTATCATGTTTGATGTTATTCTCCTTAGTCAATTCCTCTTAATGCACATTATTACTACAATGTTGATTCTTTATGATAGTCATAAGTGAATAGTTGATATGGCATCAACATAATACTAACCAATGGCCTTGCCCTTGTCCTGCTCTTCTTCCGCTAGTGAAAGCGCAATGGCATGATCATAGTCTTCATCTTCATGTTCCCGGTGAATATCCTTGCAGCAGGTATTTCATAAATTTCAGTGAGCAAGTTTGTGAGCAAACTTTCCTACTTGGATCATTTATATATGAAGGAGTGGTGAAGGTATGCAGCAATAACAGATTTAACATATTAGATAAAGGTTAATGTGGGTTGAGAGAAATTCAAGGATCCCAACTCTATAGAAATTCTATGGATATTGACATAAAACACATAATTGGCACAATGAGAATACAAAAATGTGTTTCATCTGCTAAATAATCATGGTATTACAGCAGACACTGCTTAAGTATAGTAGATGATTCATGTTTGCTGTAGTAGCAGTCAGTAACTGAAATCTGTCAGGATGCAGAGTTAACAGTTGTTAGTATGCAAGTAAAAGAATGAAGAGCTTTACCACTAACAAATTTCAGTTAAAAATAAATTTGGCTGAGAACCAAGAACTTTATGACCTAGATACATGGCATTGTCATTGCAAGCTTGCAATCAGGTCAACTGCAGTTTTGCTACTACGGCAACAAGGACTTACAGAAACAACGAGATTTTAATCATCCCTATTTCTTTTCCATCCATAAGCCTAGTGATTGTGAAGCAAGAATTCATTGTTCTAAAATGCTCAGTGTTTGCAACATACAACACAATTCATTACTTTTCTATGTGATCTTTCTCACTATATCCATTACATAATCTACACCATCTAAAATAACCAATGCATCTTCTACATCAAACACATCCAGTATCCGCTCCATCCACTATGTAAGAACTTCATCCACCAAATTCATTAAAAAGAATCACTTCCACCTGAGTCCGTCACACGTGTTGATGTACAAGCCTGTTGAGTTGGCAACAAAAAAAAAACAAAAAAAATCACCCTCATCTTGATAATGTTATGGTCGTGGAGCAGTAAAGAGCACCAGGTTCACAACAATGTGATTAGTTCTGGACTATGTACATCTACTTGACCATCAACATCCTCTTCATCAATTCCTTCTGACCAAATAAATTTCAACAATGATGGATTGTTAAAAAAAAAGGTTCACAAATCCTGAAAAGGTGTTTTTCAGTTTGATAACTTGGCATTTTCCTTTCATGATGCACTTCAATATTGGCGGCGAGTTACAGAAAAAAGACAAGGAAGCTTGAGATCTTATTAATAGCATTGTAAAAAGACCGTATTATTAATTGCATTGTGGAAAGACTGTCTGTATTTTCAAGTCAAAAATTGAAAACAAGCAAAATATGTATTCCAGAATCGATAGCATTATTAATAAGTTCATAAAGGAGAAAGGATAAAAACTTAAGGGAAATGGGAGTACCAATGAACTAGAGGGTTCATCCCAAAAACCTTCATATGAGTGCCCTCCATGGGACTGACCAGCTGAAATGATAAGAGTTGATTCTTCAACAATTTCATTTAACCAAACCATAACGCTAAATGTTTGATTGTGTATTTGTGTATCCCTCACAGTATTTGCCTGTGCAATGACAAGTTTGATTAACAACCCAGTCCAAGAGCCAAACCAACGAGACATACAATTATAGGCAATTCGTAATTTTGATATATTGGATAGTATGGGATGACTCAACCTTTTGGCAAAAAAAGACAATGCCTACTGCTTATAAGAAATTCACAAAATCAAGAATGCAAAAGGACTGGAAAATTTGTGAGTTTCAAACGAACACAAAAATTTTGGAAGCACATGTCATGAAGTAGAAGTTGAACAACACCAAGTCTTATCCGACTAGGTGGGGTTGGCTTAGTAGAAACTGAACACCCATCAATTTTTAAGCATCTCAAATCAGAAGACAGAGAGGGGGAAAGAGAAACTCACAAAGTTGAAGCAGTCCAAGTTTGTAGTAGTAAATGTTTTGGCAACCAATTTGATGTTCACATTCAATAAAATATTTGAACGTAATTCCTAAATGAGTAAAGCTCTTTCTTCTGCAAAAATATCCTCTCAAGGCTCACAAGTAAGCACGTTATTGATAAGAAGACAAGTTACAGTATGTCATGCAATATGAATCCCTCCAAAGGGGAGCGCTAAATTCAGCGGCAAAAACAATTACGTATGAACTAAACCTTTACCAATCGTCTTAAATCAATATACAGCCCAATCAACAACATTTTACTAAAATGTCCGAAGACTGGAGCACATGACTTGTTGCACAAATAACTTAAATGCGTCATAAGAAAAAAGCAATCTCAGAGTTTATCAGACACACACAGCAACCGGAAAGGGGGAAAATATGCAAACTCGAGTAAACTAGCAGGCAAGTACCAACGAAGTTTCGAATCCCTACCTATGGAAGAAGGCGATCTAGCAACGGAGAACGGATCGACACTTTAATCAGATGCAGGGAACCATATTGTTGTACTCTCCGTCGCCACCATCGTTTAAAAAAAAATACCTTTTGCACTTCTTCGAGATCAAGGAAGTTCCAAAGGCTCAAAGATAACACGAAACTTAAATTTTTCAATCAAAACCGAGCCAAAAGTCAAAAAGAAAGCCTAGTGCTGGAAAAATCATTCTTTTCACGTTCTTTTCTCCTACGCTCTCAATCACCCGCATCAGCATTCGATCAGAATTTGATCGGGGAAGACGACGTTGGGCAAAGTACCCAGGAGTAGGAGTCCCCAGAACAAACTCTTTCTACTCCTGGACCTCACCTAGCCCCTTACCTGCCCCGCCAACGCGGAGACACGAGTGGGATCCGCCTTCGAAGCACTCGCTCGCCCGTTGACTTCGAGTTACTTCTCCAAGTATAGGGTAGTGTTCCGGGTAAGCAAAATAGGGCAAAAGGCTGGAGCTTTGGAGTGGGGAAAAGCGGAGGATGCGGCGTCACTTTCGCGTTATTTGGAGCTACGTCGGAGGCGGTCCCCGCTCCGCCATCCACTACCGCACACAGAGCGATCAGATACTGTGATGACTAAAGAAGAAATCCATCGTTTTCACCTCGGCGATAATTTAATGGCGGTCACTTTTTTTATTCTCTCCGTAGGAAAAGAATTAAATGCCGCTGCTGCCGCGGCTGCTCTGCTGCTGCTTCCGATGGAATGCCTTGATGGACTGCGCCGGCGAATCCGCTTATTTGATACGCTACCGTTCTGCTCACTCCCCTTCTTCCAAAATTTGAGGGAAAATTTCAATTGTAAATATAATTTAGTTTCTCTCTTAGTACGCCACTCTTGAATTCTTCTATCTTTAATTTAGTGAAATAATTCTATCGTTTAGCACTCATACGGGAGATCACAGTTCTATCCTCTATTACATAAATTGACGTCGAATTTTATACGTGTGTATTTGGGTTAATCAATTAGAAAAAAAAATAGTCCAACGAATTCTAAATAATGATTAAAAACCAATAAGTAAATAATAGGTAGGTAGTCATTTTCTCATCACAATATTAATACAATTAAATTAATAAAAAGTTTGGTTCACCTAATGACTAATAAATTACCTCAGCAGTGAATCATTTTTTTAATGTTTAGTTTAAAATTAATGATGCCTCCGGAGTTTGATTCCTCATTAGACACAGTGACACTTCCTTTGATATGTATACCAACCTGTACATGGATCAATAGGTATCAAGGGAATCACAGATGTCTAATAAAGTCTCATGCATCAATTCTTAAGTTAGTCTCTAGTGGGAGCTTGAGAGATAAAAGGAAATCGACCGTACTCTACTACAACACCTTCCTGCAAAGGATCTGTCCAATTATGGTCTCTATCTATCTTGATTGTATTTTGCTGCAATTTATTTTCCCAATTATGATCTATGTGCTCTAGCAGCACTCTGGAAGGGTCAGGATCAGGTCAGGGTCAGTCGCGGTCTGTCATTATCAGAACCATGCCAAAGCATGTGTGTGGCCTGAGATGCTTAGAGGGGCTTGTGGCTCTAGGATGGTCAGGGCCGCATGGAGCCCAAGATGATTACAGGGGGTGCTTGAGTACTTATCAAACACTTATGTTAAAAATCAATGGTCGGACTATCGAGCATATTTTAGTGAAAAGGTAATTATGTTAAAAATTATATTTTATTTTTTATTAATGGCTATAGTTCATATTCTTTAATTTTACTACAATTAAATAATATAATAAAAATAGTCAGAATTATGATTAATGTTACATTCATATGGGTAAATGAAGAGACAGTTCTCTTCGTATTCATGCAAATTAATGAATGGAATTAAGAGACAATTGAATGAACATTGATGGAATGTGTATATGAAAGGTCACACAATGGTCCTCCCTCTAACTTATATATAAGCCTTTGCTCCATCAAAGAGGCCAAACAAGAAGAGAGGTCAAGAGGGAGAAACAAAATTGTCATAAGGGTGCTCTAGTTTTTTCATACTTGAAAGTCATCATGAGCCAAGGTATATTTACTTCAAGTATCATATTATAAAAATTATGCAATATGTTAAACTTAATTTACATATGCATATTCATATTCATATTTGATCCCGTCCGGAAGCTGGGAAGTTGGAGGGGTCGGTGACGTAGCTGGAATGCTGACCAAGTCATCATAATCCGGAGGGAAGGGGGTAAGCTGTCCTCTGGGTTGACCAAGTCGCCTGAAGTCCTCTAGTCAATGCTCCTCGTCGATCCTAGCACTCCGATGCTCGGAGCGGGTCCCAAAAATATGTAGTAAGGAGCCGGATAAATAATTGTATAATGGAATGCATAAAATGGTAAATACGAGAACGTACCCTGGCCCCGGGGGCGCCCTCAGATGGATTGGTGAGCAGATTTGGATGCTAGTCAAGTCGTCGTGACCCGAAGAACGACAGCATGGACCAGATATAATGCGGATCCGAAAAGCGATGCGCGTCCCAATACAGCAATAACCTACAAGCTCGAACATAACAAGGATACACACGCATAGATATGATCGCGGCTCGATGACCGGAATACAGTCTTGGCGCGATGGGCGGCACAGAATAGATGGCAAGGAGCCGTAAGGGGCCGCTAGCCGCGGTGGCGGAGGCCGCTGTATGCAGCGGCGGCGGCTGGTGCGGGCTGCCGGTGAAGGCTACTGGTTGTAACGCCCCAAAATTTCCAGAAATAGCTTCATAAATATTCTATGATTTTTCTGGATTTTTAGAGTATCTTTAGGGAATTTTTGGAGTACCAGAAGTGGCAAAAAGAAATAGGAGAATAATTCGCGTTAGTGAGGGT
>JBAMIE010000002.1:6394395-6411412 GCA_037177295.1 Kaempferia parviflora | reverse complement strand
CCCTCGGATGCTTCCCATCCTTCACGTCTTGCCTTCTAGAAGCTTCCATCGGCCTCAGTCCTTGTTGTCGGGTCTTCCAATGCCAAGTTCCACTTGGGCTTATGCCACCAAGGCTCCTCCTTGGATTTACATAGCCAAGACACTCACTTGGACTTTCCTCCAATGCCAAGATCACACTTGGACTTTCCTTTGCTGTACTAATCTCCTACACACTCAACATGCATATTAGATACAACAAAAAACCTAACTTAAACCTTTGCTCAAACATCAAAACCCTAGGGCACTAGATTGCTCCAACACTGTCTAAGTCCATTAGTGAGTTTCGGTCAAAATAAAAAATATTGTTGCTGATTTTTGAAAATCAACAACACCTTTGAAAGTTATGCGAAAACACATAGTGTTGCTTATTTTTCCATCAATAACACAGTGGATTGTGTATGTTGTTGCTGAAAAAAATTGTTTGTGTTACTGTAAAAATCAGCAACACTTAGTGTTAATCAGCAACACAAAGTGTTGCTGAAAAAATTTGAGCAACAACATATGTTCCTGTAAAAGTCAGAAACACTCTGTGTTTATCAATAACACAAAGTGTTGCTAAAAAAATTCCAGCAACAATATATGCCTGTGTTCCTGTAAAAATTAGCAACACTAAGTGTTAATCAGCAACACAAAGTGTTGCTGAAAAAATTCCAACAACAATGTATGTCTATATTACTGTCTGTGTTGCTGAAAAAATTCCAACAACAATGTATGTCTGTATTGCTGATTTTTAAAAATTAGAAACACTCTCTATTGTTGATTTTTTTAGAAACATACAGTGTTGTCGGGATTTTTTCAGCAACATAGACACGATGTTGCTAGAATATTTTCAGCAACACTCTTGTAACTAATTTCACAAATTAGCAACACAGACACACGGTGTTGTTGGAATTTTCTTAGAAACAATTTGTGTTGCTGATTTTCAACATAGACATACAATGTTGGCAGAAATTTTTCAACAACACAGATGATCCTATCTGGAAGCGGCGAATGATGGAATGCTGAGGAGGTGTTGCTGATGTTGACTAGAAAGAAGACTTTGAGCAGTAGGACTCTGACGATCGCCTGTGAACACCAGCAAAGGGAGGAAGAAAATAGTGAGTAAGCGGGCCAGGGGTCCCTAGTGCGGCTACTCCAACGATAAAGTCAGAAAATGATAGTGGATAGACAATGGCGCAAAAATAGAAGAAAATAAGAGCAAGTCTATGCGGAGTGTGCATGTACTTGCACCAGTGGAGAAGGACCCCTTTTATAATGCCCCTCACAATCTCCGCATTTAATGAGACATTATCTTGCTGTTAATCAACTTGTCCTATAACCATGCTTACACTACGTCAAGTAGTCACATCATTGGTATGGGTAAGGTATGTTGCGTATCTTATATTTAGTTTCATGCACTATCTGTTTCATACCCACTAAGTATTTTGTATTCACTACCCTTTACTTTTCCTTTGGTTTCCAAGTTAGTATGTAGATGATGTGTCGTATCACTCAGAGGTCCTAGCTGACTGTCTCACTCGAGTTCAGATTTCTTTTTAAGTTGTTGAGTTATTTTCCGCTTAGAGGTCCTAAGCATCGCACACCATTCTATATTTTTGAATACACAAGCAAGGTATCCTAGTGTGCTCATGAGATGCTGGTTACATAAAACTATAAGATCATGATATCTAGGGTTCAAACATAGGCTTAAGTCTAAATCACAATTTTTAAAGAATTAGAAAATGGGGATTTTCAAAATAGATTTATCCTAGAATTTGAAAACAGTTGAAAATAAATTCTTATAGCAACAGAAACATATTTATTCCTAGTGTATCATGCACTTTTTTAATTGTCTACGTAAATTGCTAAATTCTGATTTTGGAAGTGGTTTGGCAAAAAATGTCAGCTAAATTTGACTTGGACTCAACATAATTGAGTTCAATGTCTCTTTTAGCAACATGGTCTCTAATAAAATGATATTTTATTTCTATATACTTAGTTCTTGGATGATGCACTAGATTTTTTGATAAGTTGATTGAACTTATGTTGTCAATAGAGATTTTTACTTGTTTATATTCTAAGTCAAAGTATTTTAGTGTGTGCATCATCCATAATAATTGAGCTACACATTCACCCATTGTTATATATTCTGCCTCAGTAGTAGATAAAGCAATACAGTGTTGCTTTCTATTAAACTAATTGACAAGTGATGAATCAAGGAGTTGGCATCCACCACTTATACTTTTTCTGTCTAGTTTACAACCAACATAGTCTGAGTCAGAAAATCCTATATGGTCAAAGGTGGTTGTCCTAGGGTACCACATTCCAACATTGATTGTGCCTTTTAGATATCTGAAAATTATTTTTACATGGGTTAGGTGGGACTCCTTAACACAGGTTTGGTATCTGATACACATGCTAACTACAAACAAGATATCAGGTCGACTTGTAGTTAAGTATAGAAGTGTTGGTGCCCCAAGCTAGTTTTGATGTGATCAACCAAGATTGGGTTAGGATCGTAATCTTGTGACTAAGTGTGCAGAAACTTAGGATCGCAAGAAGTCGAGCAAAAGATGCAGCAGACGAGAAGGATGGCGTAGGAGAGAGCCGACGGGCTCGACACATCCGAGGGACGCGGGAGCTGCGTAAGAGTACACCGGTGGATGAGTAGGATGCGTGTGGCGTTCCGAGGGATGAGAAGCCGGGAGGAAGCTTGCTCAAGGAGAAAGACGGAAATGAGTTCGGGTGAGCCCTATTCCGGATGTCCAAGATTACCCAAGCAACTGAAAAGCTAACAGAGCCGATCGGAAGCTAAACGGAGCGATCGTAGCAAAGGAGCCAAAGCTGCTTTGAGAAGCAACACCGCGAAGGTGCCTTCAAGGTGATGAAGGCGCCTTCAGCCTCTTGAAGGCACCTTTAACCCTCTTCAAGATGCCTTCAACGTGCAAAAATTGTTGTTGAAGAGCTAATAAAGTTTTATCTGTAAAGATAAACTTTTATCCGTAAAGATAAACTTTTATCCACCCAGAGGTGCCTTCAGCCTCCCTGAAAGCACCTTCGGGCGTCGAGATAAGATTTGTAAGGGTTATAAAAAGGCCCCTAGAGCTAGGAATTTAAATATAACTTCAACACAACTTTTGTACTCAATTTCTAGTCTGTTTCTGAGCTTAAATGTCTGTAAGAGGCTTCTTCGCCTTCAACAAAGGAGCATTTGTTAGTGAGCTTTAACTGCCTTAGATCAACAACCACCTAGGTTGTAACCAAGTAAATCTCTGTCTCTTTTCTTTTTATGTTGTGTTTTGTTTTAATTAGACTAACGTTAACTCCCTGCTAGAATTAGCTTGAGATATTGATTTTATAATTGTAGGATTATTAACTCCTCCAACTGGTCTACAAGGGACCTATAAGTGGTATCAGAGCCTAGCCGCCTCAGAAGGACTAATCGCCGACTGAAGCAAAAGATCAAATGGCCAGACAGAATATCCATCCACCAAAGTTTGAGGGGGAGTTCAGCATCTGGAAGCGCAAGATGGAGGTATTTTTTAGAACTGATTTTGATATTCTACTAAAAATTAAATATGGTTATGAAGCCTTGAGAGATCAGAACGGAATCAAGATGGAGAATCTTTGGACGAAGAAAGAACAATCTGACATCGTAGTAAACAACAAAGTCAAATTCCATCTCCTTAATGTACTTCCACCTCAGGAAGTCAATAGAATCAGCAACTACACTTCTACAATGGATCTTTGGAAGAAGTTCCTCGAATACACGAAGGCACCTTGGAGGCAAAACTAGCAAAAAGGAATCTGTTAAGAAGCCAACTCCTCAACTTTCGAATGGAAAAAGATGAGTCAGTTACACACCTGCACTCCCGACTGAAAGAATTGATTATCGGACTCATAAATCTCGATGAAACGGTAAGTAACTGAGATTCGCTATGGTACGCATTAAATATTTTTCTAAGAGATCCAGACTGGTCAACGATAATTGATTCCTATTACATTTCAAAGGATTTAGAGGTAAGTACTTTAGAAAATTTATTTTCTACTTTGGAGCTTCATGAAACTCGATGTGAAGATTTAAGAAAAGAACCTCAGAAGAACATTGCCCTAAAGGTAAAGATGGATGATACCGAGTCTGATTCTTCAGTAGACCAACACGAAGCAGCATTAATGGTGAGAAAAGTCAATAAATTTTTTAAAACTAATACATTTTATAAGTCTCAGGGAAGGAAGAATATTCAAAGAAGAAGAATAATAAAGTGTTATAACTGCCATGAGGAAGGACACATCAAAGACGAGTGCCCTAAACTCGAGAAAAGCAAGGACAAAAGAAAAAGGCGGCTCAACTTGAAACAAAGGAACCTGAAACCAACTTGGGAAGAATCTAATTCTGAATCCGAAGTCGAAGCCTACGCCGGACATGCACTGATGGTAAATCATCAAGAAAACTCAGAAATGAGCATCGACGAAGGAGAAACTTCATCGGAGGAGAGCATCGGCGAGGGGGGAGCTTCTTCATCCTCGGAAGAGAGCTACAGTTGAGGGGGAACAGAGAAGGTTAGTCAGGTAAGAAATCTGACCCTTTCTCAATCTTTTCAGTTTATTAAAATGCTTACTAAGGATTTATATACCTTAGAAAAAGAAAATATTAAACTGAAATTGAATCTATCAAATTCATGCCCCCTAGTGATGTATGATGAAATAAAATCAGAAAATGAAAAATTAAAAGTAAGAATAAAAGAATTAGAAAATTTAAAGAAAATAAATGCATGCACATATAGGAATGTGAATTGGTATTTTCACTATCAATCTGGATAAATTAAAAATATTTCTCAAAAATTCATTCCAAAGAAATTTCTGATTAATCCAGTAGGAAGGAACATATATTGGGTTCCCAAATAATACATAGCTTAGATTATGTTTATTTTCGGGCTTAAAAAAAGTAAAATCTTCTATTTGTCAATATTCTGTTAATATTTCTTTAAAATTATTTTTTTTTAACAATACAAATATTTCTTGTAAATGGAAACTTTTTATCGACAAATTGATGTTTTTTAATTACTATTAAAAACGGTTAAAGAAACTTATAATTTTTTTATGCTCAATTTTTTTTGGAAATTTAAAAATCTAAGTTCATCATTTTTTTTGTAAAATAAATCTTCAAATTTGTTTAATTTGAACTTAGAAAATTTATTTAGACTTAGATTTTTTTTTAAAAAAAATCATACTTTTTAATGTGATCAAAGGGGGAGAGTAAGTTCAAGGGGAGATAGTACTATATTTTCCCAATTGCACTTAATTACTTATTGTTGTTTTAAAGTCTTATTTACCCTAATCTCAAACTTGGGTTGTTCACATCAAAAAAGGGGAGATTGTTGGTGCCCCAAGCTAGTTTTGATGTGATCAACCAAGATTGGGTTAGGTTCTGTGTTTTCTAACCATGTGACTAAGTGTGTAGGAACACAGGATCGCAAGAAGTCGAGCTCGACTCATCCGATGGATGAGAAGGATGGCGCGGAAGAGAGCCGACGGGCTTGACGCATCCGAGGGATGCGGGAGCTGCGGAAGAGTACACCGGCAAATGAGAAGGACGTGCGCGACGTTCCGAGGGACGAGAAGCCTGTAGGATGCTTGCTCGAGGAGAAAGATAGAAATGAGTTCGGGTGAGCCCTATTCCGGATGTCCGAGATCACCCAAGCAACCGAAAAACTAACGGAGCCAATCGGAAGCTAAACGGAGCGATCAGAGTAAAGGATCAAAAGCTGCTTTGAGAAGCAGCGCCGTGAAGGCGCCTTCAAGGTGCAGAAGGCGTCTTCAGCCTCTTGAAGGTACCTACAACCGAAGGCGCCTTCAACCCCCTTGAAGGCGCCTTCAGCGCGCAGAAATTACTATTGAAGAGCTGATAAAGTTTTATCTATAAAGATAATATTTTATCCACCCGGGGGTGCCTTCGACCTCCCTAAAGGCGCCTCTGGGCATCGAGATAAGATTTGTAAGGGCTATAAAAAGTCTCCTAGAGCTAGGAATCTAAATATAACTTCAACACAACTTCTATAATCAATTCCTAGTCTGTTTCTGAGCTTAAGTGTCTGTAAGAGGCTTCTCCGCCTTCAACAAAGGCACATTTGTTAGTGAGCTTTAACTGCCTTGGATTAACAACCACCTAGGTTGTAACCAAGTAAATCTCTGCCTCTTTTCTTTTATGTTGTGTTTTGTTTTAATTAGACTAACGTTGAATCCCTGCTAGAATTAGCTCGAGATATTGATTTTATAATTGCAGGATTATTAACTCCTCCAGCCGACCTACAAGGAACCTACATAGAAGACTACCTATGACACTTCTATAACACTTAAGGTCAACAGGTTTTCCATTTGGGTCACTATTTAGTGTTGTGTTTGTTATCATTGGCATTTTTAATTTTTTGCATTCTCTATTCCAAATTTTTTAAAGTAATTTCTGTGTATATTTTTGTTGATATATGTAATTACCTTCATTTGTTTGTTTGATTTGTAAGCCTAAGAAAAATGTTAACTTTCATACTAGACTCATTTCAAATTCCTATTCCATTAATGCTATAAATTCTTGTAGAAATTCTGAGTTGGTTGAGCCAAAGATATATCATTTATGTAGACTTGGGCTATGAAGATTTCTTGCTTAAGTATCTTGACAAATAGGGTTGGGTCAACTTGACCTTGGTTGAATCCTTTGGAAACTAGGTAGTTTGATAATTTTTCATACTAGAACCTAGGTACTTGTTTTAGACCATATAGTACTTTCTTGAATTTAAATACATAGTCAGGATGATCTAGGCTTTCAAAACCTGCTGGTTGACCTACAAAAATTTCTTCTTTGATTAGTTTATTTAAAAAGGTTGATTTGACATCCATTTGGTAAAATTTATGTGCTATAAAACACAACAACATTCTGATCGATTCAAATCTAGCTACTGGAGTATAGGTTTCATCATAATCGACTCTCTCTACTTGGCTGAATCTTTTATCTACTAGCCTAGATTTATTTCTAATGATTTCCCCTTTCTCATTTAATTTATTTTTACATACCCACTTAGTTTCTATACACTTTTTATGCTTGGATAGTGCTACCAAGTCTCATACACTGTTCCTTTTAAATTGGGTCAATTCTTCTTGCATAGCTAGAATCTAGTTTGGGTCAGTAATGATTCCTCTACTATTTTAGGTTTAATTTTGGAAATCAAGGCAATTTGACTTAAATTTCTAAGGTTAGATCTAGTTTGTACTCTTTGATTATGATCACCTATGATTTGGTCAACTAGGTGTGCCAAGCTGATTCTTACTATTCTAGGGATGCTTTGTGTTGTTAGTTCTCTTTTGGATTGGTTATTTCATTTCCTTGATCTTCTAGTTGGTTAAGTGTTTCAGTGTCCTCCCCTTGAACAGAATTAGCCCTAATAAAGTCAATTGGTTGAGGTTGAGTTATATTAAAGTTAGTTGCCCTAGAATTTTTTATCAAATTTTATATTTATTGTTTCTTCTATTCGTAGTGTATTTTTATTGTAAACTCTATATCTCCTACTATTTAGGGAGTATCCTACAAAGATTCCATCTTCCACTTTAGAAGTAAATTTACCTAATTATTCTCTTGTGTTTAGTATGTATATTGGCAGCCAAAAACTCTAAAGTACTTAATATTAGATAATTTGTTGTAGTAAATTTCAAAGGATGTTTTGTTGTGATTTTTATTTATGGTTGTTATATTTTGGACATAGCAAGTTGTACTGACATCTTTTCTTCCCAAAAATACTTAGGTAGTTGGTATTCATTTAATATTGTTCTGGTTGCCTCTTGTAGGGTCCTATTTTTTATTTCTACTACTCCATTTTGTTGGGGTGTCTTTGGGGAGGAGAATTCTTGATGATACCCATTTTCTAGACAGAGTTTTATAAATCTATGGTTTTAAAATTCCCCACCGTTATCACTCCTAATTCTTTTAATTTTTTTTGACCTTTTTTTTCATTTTCTATTTGTTTGTAGAAATTACTGAACATTTCAAATATTTCATCTTTATTTCTTAAGAATTTTACCCGGGTAAATCTTGAATAGTCGTCGATTATTATAAGACAATAGAGACTACCATTTATAAATTTTACCCCATGTGAGTCAAATAGGTCTAAGTATAGTAATTCTAGAATTATTTTGGTTTGAATTTGAGTGGTAAGTTTATGGGTTGACTTGGTTTGTTTTCCTTGTTGACAAATATTACAAATTATTGAGTTTAAGTTGGCTAGTTTTGGCAATTTTCTAACTAAATGATTAGTTTGGTGAGATTTCTAAAGTTTGTGTGAGATATTCTTCTATGTGATAGCCAGATTTCCTCTTTTCGTGTCAGATGACATTTGAGTGAAGAGCTGGTAAGGTTGATTGCATATATATTATTTTTCCTAAATCCTTTAAGCCTTACGTTAGGGTTGTCTGTGTGTTTAATCACACATTCAAAGGATTCGAACCAAACCTTATATATAGAATCACACAATTGACTTATACTAAATAGATTATAATTGAAATTTCAACAAGCAAAACTTTCTTAATGATAAGTCTGACTCAAGTTCAGTATTATCTATCCGAGTTATCTTAAATTTGTCATTGTTTCCAAAGGTAACAGTCTCCTAGGTTTTTGTATTTAAGCTTAGTGAACTTGG
Organism: Kaempferia parviflora; assembly: GCA_037177295.1. Taxonomy (NCBI): domain Eukaryota; kingdom Viridiplantae; phylum Streptophyta; class Magnoliopsida; order Zingiberales; family Zingiberaceae; genus Kaempferia; species Kaempferia parviflora. The sequence goes on along the minus strand of JBAMIE010000002.1, from coordinate 6,402,713 downwards.
TGTGATCCCTAGTCATGTGTTTGGAATATCCACTTGAATTTCTATAAAAAGTATGAGTTTAAGTTAAAAGGAAGAGTTAATTGGGTAAAGATTTAATTAAGTTTTTAATTAAGTTTAAAGTTTAATAAAGTTAAAGTTTTAATTAAGGATTAGTTTTCATTAAGGTTAAACTTTTAATTATGGTTAAAGTTTTGATTAAGGTTAAAATTTTAATTAAGGTTAAGTTTTAATTAAATTAAGGTTTAATTGAAGTTAAGGTTTAATTAAGTTTTTAATTAAGTCGTAATTAAAGTTAGGGTTTAATTGAAGTTAAGATTTAATTGAATTTAATTAAGGTTAAATTCAGTTTTAATTGATGTTTAATTAATTTAAGGTTAAATTAAGTTTTAATTAAAGTTAACATTTAAATCAAGGTCAAAGTTTTAATTAAGGTTAAAGTTTTAATTAGGTTAAAATTCTTAATCATCTCACTCAGTTTAGGTTATCAGACAATGATTTTGTGAGATGAATTAGATTAGTTTTAAGGGATTGTTTTAACTTGTGTTAGATTCATGTTTAGCTTCGGGTTCAACTAGCAGACATTCTTTGAATAAATTTCTAGGCTATGATGAGTCACTTGGACATCATTAGAAGTAACCACGTGCTTTAAAAATTTTCAAATAGTCCTCTCCATGAAACTTAGTACAAAACTCTAGTCTAACCAGTTTAGATTAAAAATGGATAGTTTCAGTTAGTTTTGCTAAGTTGTCTGCACCAAGTTGAAGTCATATCTTCCTAGACATACATAGACAAAGCTTTCTTAACTTACTATCATCCCAATCTTCTCTAGTACTATTTATCAAGTTAAATTTATCCTTAGTTAATCTAGTCCTAATTACCTTTAATGGGTAAGGTATACGTTCTTTATGTGCCAATTAGTTTGGAGTCTCCTCCTGAATTAGTGAATTTAGGGTTTATTTTAGGTTTATATTGATTTATTTTATAGTTAAAGTATACTTTATTATAGGATTTAGTTGTGTATTTTTGTATTGACTTGGGTTTGTAGCCCAAGCTTAGGTTTGAGTTTAGTTTAGTTGAATTTGAGTTTGAGTTTGAATTTGAGTTTGAATATGGTTTAGTTGAATTTGAGTTTGGTTTAGTTGAATTGGTTTTTATGTAGTGAATTTGGTTTTTAGGAATGTAGTATTGATTAGGTCCTATTTGCGTGGTTAAACATGCTTTTGGAACCCAAGCTTTAATTTGGTTTGAGTCTTGGTTAGTTAGTGCGATGAAGGTTTTGTTTGTTGAGTTGGATTTGTATCCAATCCCGAATTTGTTATAGACTCCCCTTTGTGAGCTTAGAATTAGATCCAAACTTTTCGATCTTGTTGTGAAAGTTTCTAGTAATTTTTTGATTTTCTTAATCTCACATTTTAAGGTGGAGTTTTCCTCAAGTTTTACAACTTGACTTGGATCTCCATTTTTAGGTTGATTAGTTGGGGAGTCAGAATTAATTTGTTCCTTAAGGTCGTTATTTTCCTTAAAGAGTTGATCATTTTGTTGTTCAAGATTGGACAGTTTCCTATTCATGCATGCTATGACTTAAACAAATTTCGAAGTTAATTTATAGTTTACCCCAATGAATCCTTCAAAAAAGAGTATGACTCATGGCTTGACTCGTACTCGGACTCATCTTCTTAATCCGATTCGCTCTCGAGTTCCAGTCCAAATGTCATCAGTGCCAGGAAGTTGTTTGTTTTGATTCATCGTTGTTCGATTCTTCCGGGGATGACTCATCCCAAGTTGCCTTCAGTGCCTTCTTCTTCTTGAATTTCTTTGGCATGTCTTCTTTGAGATTCGGACATTCGGGCTTGTAGTGTCCTTTCTTGTTTCACTCGAAACAAGTGATGCCTGATTTGTTGGGATTCGACTTGACCATCTTCTAAAGATCCATTTTGGAAAAAAAAATCCTTTTCCCTAGTGAACATTTGTCTTACCTAGTTCACTAGTCTAAGTTAGAGTCAGTTCTTGGTTCAGGTTTAGATCTGAACCTTGTTTCTTTGGAGATACCTACAAGGAAAGCAATACCTTTCTCGATTGTTTTAGAGTTAATTTGTTCGTGTAGTTTTAATTCACAAAATAGTTCATCCAATTTTAAATTTGACAAGTTCTTCGAAACTTTAAAAACATCTATTATAGATGCCCATAGTACATTCTGTGGAAATGAATTTAATGCATACATTAGAACATCGCGGTTCTCCAGCAGATGACCAATTAGATGAAGCCCACTGAGGATGTCCTTGATCCTCACATGAAGCTGAGTTGTTGTTTCTCCATCCTATATTTTAATGTTAAATAAGGAATTAAATAGGAGGTCCCAATTTGTTACCTTTGCGTCGTCGGTGCCCTCGTTCTGCTCAATCAGCTTGTCCCATAGCTCCTTTATAGTGTCGAATGGTCCAACTCGATTCAGTTCCTCTTTTGTCAGTCCGCATTGGATGATGTTTGTTGCTTTAGAGTCGGTTTGGGCCTTTTTCTTCTGGTCTGGATTCCAATATTCTGGTTTGAGGGGTATTTTTATTGCTTCATCCATGGGTACTTTGTATCCTTGTCGGATGGAAAACCACTCCTTGATGTATGTCTTCAGATAGACTTCCATCCTCGTCTTCCAGTAAGGGAAGTCGTCTCTGTTGAAGAGCAGGGGATGTGCTGTGTTATAGCCTTCTGGTTGGGCCATTTACTTGAACAAAAATAGAAAAAATAAAAGACTATTCCAAGACTTAGTCTTGGGGTAAGTAGTGTGGGAGAAGGAAAAAAAAAGACTCGAGTGGTGTTGCACCAACTTCGAGCAATTCACAAAATCCAATACGAGAAATCTTATTTGAAAAGGTAATTATACCAGTTCAAATATTTTGAAAAACTTAAAACCGAAAAGGCAACGGAAAAACAACTCCTCTGCTTGATTAGTGGTTTCACCAATTCAAAGCGGCCAGGCTCTGATACCACTTGTAGAATTATAGCGTCGATAGAGAGGGGTGAATATCGAGCATTTAAAAAAATAGAGAATATACAGCAGAAAACTAAAAGAAAACTAAGGTCTAGAGAACACAACACAGTCGATTTACTTGGTTCGGAACTTTCGACCACTCCTACTCCAATACCCACGATCCCTTAGACCGTACTGTTGAGCAATTCACTAAAAACCTCTTCTAAAACCACCAGAAGAGATAATCGAGTACAATAATAAGAAGGACAGTGTAACACGCTAGATTGCCTTAGCAATTATGTAAATAATAGTAATGAAAGTTACCAACACGAAGAAGATATGAGTTTGGTCGGGCTCATGTGTTGGTGTCAGACTACCGGTAGTAATCGAATACTTCGAAGTAGTAGCGCAGTAGTAGTCAGAAGTGTTCGCAGCAGCAGAAGAGTCGTAGAGCTCGTAGAAAGTTTTGTAACTAAAGTGCTGCTCGGATGGGGCTTATAAAGCCCATGGAAGGTGCCATGTGATTCCTCTAAGGTGCTTCTAGCAGCAAGTTTCATACCCAAACCTTTGGAGATGATAACTTCAGTCGTCCGTGGAGTTTATCAGCTGAGGGTGCCTTTAGCGTCCCCGAAGGCGCCTCCACTATGCGCCTTTAGCATCCTCGAAGGCGCTTTTGTGCCTTCATGTGCAAAGGCTCTGACTGAATGCTCTGAGGTGTTTCCAACAACCCAAGAGGAACCTTGAGCAGTATTCACCCGAGGTCAAACTTAGTTTTTGCTCCTACAAAATATGTTAGTCCAAATAGAAAAGTATCTAACCCACAAAACTAAGTTAGCACAATTATAATAAGAAATATTAATTAAATCCTATCCCTCCATGACTAAGATCTAGTCAAGGTCTCAACTTAGGTTTTTGAAATGGACCTAAGCTGGACCGACGCCTATTGTTCCCTCAAATGGGAATGCACCCTCATCAAGTCACTCCTCTCCTGTGACTTACCTTACTTACCTTTTGTTGTCAATACTGGCCTCTTTGACCCACCAGGTCTTCCCACCAGTTGTTAGGTCCATAGACCCAACTGAACTTTGGCCAACTATCATGTCCCACAGGCCTAGCCGAACTTCCTACTAAACATCGGGTCATTCCTTGACCTGTTTAAACTTCGTGTCGATTATCGGGGCTTCAGACCTAACTGGGCTTCAACCTGGTGTCAGGTCCTCTAGACTAGTTAGCTCCTGCACACTTGAAAGAAAGGTTAGATTACACAACGTCTAACTTTAATCCATTTATCATTCATCAAAATATGAGTTTGATCATTAGTGCAATTGCACCAACAACCACCACTTGTTCTTTTTCTATCTAACTTATAGTCGGTATAATATGAATCAGAAAATCCTATAAGTTCAAAATTTATTGTCCTAGGGTACTAGATTCCTACATTGGACGTGCCTTTTAGATATCTAAAGATGTTTTTTTTCACTTGTTAGGTGAGATTTTTTGGCACAGGTTTGGTATCTATTACACATACTACTAAAAATAGAATATCGGGTCAAATTGCAGTTAAATATAATAGATTGCCAATGGCACTTCTATAATATTTTAAATCTACTGGTTTTCCATTTGGATCACTATCTAATGTTAGTTTTTTGTCATTGATATATTTATTTCTTTAGAATTTTTCATTCTAAAATTTTTAATTAGTTCTTGTGTGTATTTTTGTTGATACATATATTTTTCTTCATTGGTTTGTTTGGTTTGTGAGCCTAAGAAAATATTAGTTACCTATTAGACTCATTTCAAATTCTTGTTTCATTAAAGTTATAAAGTTTTGCAAAAATTATGAGTTGGTTGAGCTAAAGATTATATCATCTACATAGACTTGGACTATAAAAATGTATTGTTCAAAGGTTTTTACGAAGAGGGTTGAGTCAATTTGCCCATGGTTGAATCCTTTAAAAATCAAATAAGTGGATAACCTTTCATACCAGACCCTAAGTGCTTGTTTTAGACTATATAGTGTTTTCTTTAATTTGAATACATGGTCAAGATAATCTGAACTCTTAAACTTAGATGGTTAAGCTACATATACTTCTTCCTTGATTAGCCCATTTAAAAGGCTGATTTTATGCTCATTTGGTAAAATTTGAATTCCTTATGGGCTGCATAGCTTAGTACCATTATGATAGATTTAAGTCTAGCTACTAGGCATATGTTTCATCATAGTCAAGTCTCTTTACTTGACTAAATCCTGTAGCTACTAACCTAGCTTTGCTTCTAACAATTTCTCCCTTTTCATTTAGCTTATTTTTGAAAACCCATTTTTCTATAATTTTTTTTATGTTTGGATAATGATACTAAGTCTCAGACTTCATTTCTTTCAAATTGATTCAATTCTTCTTGCATGACTAAGATCCAATCTAGGTCAAGTAGAGATTCCTTTATTGTTTTGGGTTCAATCTTAGAAATTAAGACAATTTGGCTTAAATTTCTAAAGGCTGACCTGGTTTGGGCACTTAAATCTGGGTAACCTATTATATGTTCAATTGGGTGGTCTGAGTTAACTCTTATTGTTTTAGAATCAGGTTGTGTTTGTTAATTTTCTTCTAGTGAGTTAGGTCATTTTCTTGTTCTTCTATTAGGGTTTCATTATCTCCCTGACAAAGTTAATTGGTTGAAGTTGAGTTTGATTTGGGTTAGGTTCCTTAGAGTTTTTATCAAATTTTATATTTTTTGTTTTCTCAATTCTTAGTGTACTTTTATTGTAGACTCTGTAACCTCTAATATTTAGGGAGTATCTTACAAAAATTATATTTTCTACTTTTTAGATAATTTTCCTAAATGTTCTCATATGTTTAATATGTAAACTGAACACCCAAATACCTTAAATATTTAATGTTAGGTATTTTATTATAGATTTTAAAAGGGGTTTTATTATATTTTTTTATTGTTGTTCTATTTTGAACATAACAAGCTATACTAACAGCTTCAACCCAAAAGTGTTTGGGTAGTTGATATTCATTAAATATTATTCTAGTGGCTTCTTGTACGGTACTATTTTTCCTGTCAACTATTCCATTTTTTGAGGTGTTTTAGGATATGAAAATTCTTGGTGATATCCATTTTCTAAACAAAATTTAGAAAACCTATAGTTTTTAAATTCTCCATCATCATCGCTCCTAATTTTTTGATTTTAAAGTCCTTTTTATTTTCTATTTGTTTGCAAGAATTACAAAATATTTCCTCTTTATTTTTAAGAATTTTACCCAAGTTAATATTGAATAATCATCTATTATTACTAAATAATACAGACTACAATTAATCAATTTAATTCCATGTGAATCAAGTAAATCTAAATGTAGTAGTTCTAGTATAGAATTGGTTTGAGTTTAATTAGTCGGTTTATGATTTCATTTGGTTTGTTTTCCTTATTGGCAAACATTACAAATTGTTGACTTAAGGTTAGGTGATTTTGGTAAGCCTCTAACTAAACAGTTTAATTTGGTAATATTTCTAAAGTGAGTATGGGACATTCTTCTATGTCATAATCATAATTTCTCTTTTGCATCAAGTGACACTTGAGAGAGGAGCTAATTAGGATACGTCTAAAACCCTTAACTCTAATGTTTGAATTATCTGTGTGTTTAATCAAACACTCAGATGATAAGAACCTTACCTTATAATCAGAATCACACAATTGGCTAATGGTAAGTAAATTGAACTAAAAATCGTTGATAAGTAAACTTTCCGAATAACAAAATTAGACTAGAGTTCAATATTACCCATCCCAATAATCTTAAGTTTGTCATTGTTGTAGGATCGTGTTAGACGATAGAGGGGGGTGAATATCGTTCGTTTGAAAACTCAAAGTAAATGCAGCAAAAATTAAAAAACACACGAAAGATTTTACTTCGTTTGTAGCCTTGGACGACTCCTACTCGAAGGCCCACGGTCCTCTGGACTGTATCATAGGATAATACACTAAAAATCTCTTCTGGTAATGCCGAAAGAGTGAATCGAATACAAAGATAAGATCAGTGTAACAAACTACACTTCTCTTAAAAATCAATTAAGTGCAATATGCAATAACTTAAAATTACCAACTCTGGAAGTCAGAATTCGGATGAGCTTGGGAGTTGGCGTCGGGCTGTCAGCAGCGGTCGGAGGTCCGGAGTGTAGCACGACAGTAGTATCGAAGTATTGGAGCACCGGAAATCAGTATAGCGCGCAAGAGCTTGTTCTAATTATTGTGTACAAAGATTTGGCCGAGCAGCTCTTTTAAAGAAGGCTGAAGGCACCTTCAACACCTCTGAAGGTGCCTTTCCGCCGAAGCTTGAAATTTCAGCGCTGGAGAAGCCTCCATCAACCTGGGAAGCACCTTTAACACTGTTCATCCGCGATCAAACTTTACTTTTGACCCTATAAAATAGTGTTAGAGGCACAGAAAAATATACTCTGCAAAATAGAGTTAGCAAAATAATTTAAGGATAGTATTAATTAGGTTTTGTCCTTTCAGGATCAAAACCTAGTCAAGGTACTCAGCTTAGATTTCCAAAATGGTTCTAAGCTGGTCCAACGCCTATTGTTCCTTCCAACAAGAACGTGTCCTCACTAGTCACTCTCCTCTAGTGACTTACCTCACTTACCTTCCAGAATCGGACATCCGGAACACTGACATCGAAATCGAACATCCGGATTGCTAACACCAAGAATCGGACATCCCAGATCGCCACACCGGGAATCAAACATCCCGTATCGTCCACACCGGGAGTCGAATATCCAGGATGTCTACACTGGGAGTCCGACATCCCGGATCACCTATACCGAGAGTCGGACATCCCAGATCGCCACACCGGGAATCAGAGATCCCGGATAATCTACACCGGGAGTCAAACATCCTGGATTGTCCACACGGGAGTCAAATATCCCGGGTCACCTACACCGTGAATTGAATATCCCGATGTGTCAGATTCAAACCTCTAGACTTTTCTCCTGCAAGCTTCACAGACTGGTTAGTTTCTACAGAGTTTAACTATAACCTATTTGTCATTCATCAAAACCTAAGTTTCACTATTAGTGCAAACTACACCAACAATTATTTCCAAAGGCAACAGTTCCTAAGTTTTTATGTTTAAATTTGGTGAACTTGATGTGATCCCCAATCATGTATCTAAAACAACTACTATCCAATATCCACTTGGTGTAACGCCTGCCCTTATCTGTTACTCGGGCGGCGTTACTTGTCTTACACATATAACATACATAACTGATGAGCGTAAATTGTATCACTTATTCTGCATTATTATTGGCTCATCACTTGGATTTTATTGCTTATGATCTACGTATTTCATTCCCT
>JBAMIE010000002.1:6334429-6351050 GCA_037177295.1 Kaempferia parviflora | reverse complement strand
TAAACTAGTAATTCTGTAGCAAATCTATCTCTAATTTATCAAAATCTGAAATAGATTTTAATTCTGTATTAAAAATCTATTTCTGAAGCCCTGTTTTCTTGTAGTGGCTCTTCTATTCACGGTGCTACTAGTCATAAGTATAAGTATAAATGGTCAAAACACGGAGAAGATATATACTCGGGAACCTCTGTACCTCATGTGTCGATCTCTGACCGAGCAGACTCTGCTTTTCTCTTCTTCTGCCGCCGTCCAAGAGCAGCTCACCGTCGGCCTCTTGCCACCGGAAAAGCTACTCTCTTCGTTTTTTCTTTCTTCTGCTTCCCATCAATAACCAACTAAAACTTCACCTTTTCAATACACACCTCAATTCCTTTTTTATTTCCAATGTCAAATAAACACCAATATCATGGCCAAAGATAAAATTCAAAACAATATCAAATCTATAAAATCAATGTTCCAACAGATTTGATCAGTCATATACTTAAAGAAAATATCAAATTTGTCTCAGAATTGGATATATTGGTATTCAATGTCCTAGACGATTTGACTCAAATTTCATTAGCGATCTTACAAGTTCAAGACAACCAACCGCTTTACAAATCTATCATAAATCTCTCTCATCTATGTCTACTTCTGATAATCCATCAAAATTTTCATCTACTGAATGTTGTATTGACACTGGAGCAACTCATCATGTCATATCAAATTTTTAATTATAAAAATTGTAAAGATAAAAATAAATATTTCTATTATTCATCACTTCTAATAAGTTTAAAATATCTAATATTAAATAATTATTTTATATTTCTTTTCAAAATTTGACTTTTTTTCCGCATAACATTTCGCGGCCTATCCGTAAAAGAAGTGAATAATTCTAATTATTATTCTTACTAATTATTAGAATTATTCTTACTAGAATAAATATCTTAATTAGTCAATTGACGAAGTACTTATTATCACTATAAATATTATATTGGCCTTAGGGCAAATTATGAATACAAATAATAAGATCATTTTCCTTCTTCTCATCCTAATTTAATAATCCGTGCCTCCGTCCGCTGCCTCCACTTTTCCGTCCGTAACCTCCACCTTATATCTTATTAACTAGTTGAAAGGTCTAACTACTGTATAGTAGCTCCGGAGACATTCTACTCTTTTACTTTTGAACCTTCAGAGTACAGATTGACATTCTTTTCATCATTGAGTTGGTGTACTAAGTGGCCCAGCCTATTCCAGGATGATTGGGGATGTAGTAGTAACTTGCTAGCTATTTGTTGTCAATACAACATGATCCTGTTTGAAGTATGAAGATGGCACATTGGGTAGCTGGAGTAAAGGTTGACCAGAAGATGAATTCTAGTGAGCCGAGGGTGATGCCTAGCTGTCCTGCGTGCATCAAAGAAAGAGATGACAATAACGATAGAGCAAGAACCAAGAAAGGAGTCCTTAGTTAATGTTGTATATCAGTATATGTCAGGTAACATAAGATGTATGGCAACCTTCCTATAGGCAATGGAAGGTTTCGTCGTATATGTGCAATAGAATATTTTTTGATATATGACAGTGATTCTTTAATAGGCTATTATGATTTTTTGACAATAATATCTCCTAAGGAGAATCTGGCCAGCTATATGACATGGGTTATGCCCTTAAAGACTCGGGAGCTGAGTTCTAGAAATATATTTGACCTTGGAGCTAACCGACCAGTTGGCTGGGGACTGGCCAGATGTAAGGATCTTGAACCCTAGCAGCCTGATTGGCTCGGCGGCTAGTCGGCTCAAGATTATACTTAGGGGATGTGAGGGGGTATCCTAGGGAGGTCCGACCGGATTTAAGATCGGTCAGCTAAGAACCGTGCCTCTAAGATATGCATGGAGTTGAGCCCCATTTACTGTCACGGTCGTTTTGACTTTGACTGTGATGTCATCTTGACTTTTGACCCGTCTGGTACTTCTAAGGCCCTAAACATCACACCGTATCACAACATATGCAAAATGTGAACAAACGAGAGAGACAGACAAGAAGATAAACGAATTATCTGATTAATTTATCACTAAACAATGATCAAAGAGTTTAAACTTACCAACGTACAAGCATTATGTTAGTGATTCAATTTGAACTTACAAGGAGTCATTTTGTTAGCGAGTCACTTGTACGGAGGTACATTTTAGATCAACATAATAGTTCCACAGTGATCGACCATGAAAAAATCAGCATCGAAAGAAAAATGTGGAAAACGAATTCACATCTTCCTAAAATGATCATTAATAATATATTTGTGTATCTTTCTAAAACGAAGGAGAATCTTGATGTAAGAGTAAAATTATTATCATATGTGATAAAAAGGTGAATACGCTCGTCCCCAGTATCCCCGCTAATCCGTCCCAGAGTCAACACGAAAGAGGTAAATCACGGTGACTACTAGTCATATGTGCAAATGGTTAAGACAGGAGAGGTATATGTTACCATATATTCCTATTTGAGATCGTAATTAGGTGAGCTAATGAAGAACAACGTAACTGTCGTGGAGAAATCATAGATGACTCACAAAGTTCCTACGAACACTTAGCAAAAGGTTAGAATAGACGCAAGATTGAACCCAGCGTGACCACTATACTCTAAGTTAAGACCTGACAATTATGAATATCCTATGAAATTCTAATTTGCTTATTCTATAGTTGTGCGAGAAACAGGTTTTCTACTGCAAATTTGACGTTGATTTTGCATACAATGCTCTTACTTTTTTCAGATAGATGTATTAGTAAATTCTTAATTATAAAAATTATAAAGATAAAAATAAATATTTCTATTATTCATCCCTTCTAATAAGTTTAAATAAGTTTAAAAAATCTAATATTAAATAATTATTTTATATCCTTTTTAAAATTTGAATTTTTTTTTCCATTTAACATTTCACGGCCTATCCGCTCCTCCTTCAGCTGCCTCCGCTTTTCCTTTCGTAGACTTCTTTGGCTCTGCTATATCAAATCTACATGTGATGATTGAGATGCTCGGGAAGACTCTCCCGGATTTCCGAGAAAAGGAAAATGAAATTGTCCGTTCGAGAGAGGAGAACAACAGAATGTCTGAAAGATTGACGTTCAGCCACTCCATCCTCTCCGCTACCTCTCCTCGGATAAATATGGGGCGATCGAGATATTCGAAAAGCTTGTCTCGGATTTCCGATAAAAGGACAACGAAATTGCCCGTTTGAGAGAGGAGAACGACAAAATATCTGAAAGTTTGGCGTCTAGCCAGAGGGAATCCAAAAGCCTCCAGGATAAACTCGTTTTTGTCGATGACGGCCTGAGAGAGTTAACCGAAAGGATGTCTGAAAGCCTGAGATCTATCCAGACGAAGCCCAACTGCATTCGTAAACACACTCCTGACAATTAGGAGTAACAGGCAGACGCTGCTGCTGTCTAGCCAACTCCGCAGCTGCCTCAAGCAAGATCTCTGCACTCCGTGAAGAAGTGTAAGAAGGGCAAAATAAAGCTATCGATCATCTTACATCACAGCTGCAATCTTGGCCTAATTGGCGTGGGAGATGCTTATTTGATTTACCTCCAATAGGATTTAATTGGCCTTTTATGAGTTTTTCTCGATACGGGAGGTAGGGATCAATTTTGGTTGACGTGTTTTTCATTTTTATTTTCTAGAAAATATATATTTTCTGAAAAATGATATTTAGTTTGTATTTTTCATATTTATTTTCTAGTAAAAGATATAGTATTTTTTAGAAAAATAGAGAATGACAAATTATCATTTTCTATTTTCTGGAAAACGAGTATTTTCTAAAAAATGAAAATGAAAAATTACAAAATAGAACGTGTGTTTTTTAGAAAATGAAAATAGAAATTTACACGCACCCTAAACTTATCTTTAATTTTAGTCATTTGTCAGCTATAAATTTATCCCATGATTTATGGAACGTAATAACTTTTTGCTATTATCTTAGGCTCGGCTTCTTTAGTTATGAGAATTATCATTTTCATTTGTGCATTGTACTCGGCGTAATAAGCGAATAATGTGAGTAAATCCATATTACAAAAAAACACGTTAAAATAATTGCACATAGATATGCAATTAAAATAATAGGAACTAGAATTATCTTAAAAATAGTGCCAGTACCAAAAGTATATAAAGTTGGTAGTTTTGATATCAACACATTCGCATGCCACTTGGTCTAATAGTTTTTTTTTTCTTTTTTAAGGTCCAACACGTAATTAAGGTGATAAAAAAAATTGAGTTCTCAATTTTTATTTTTATAAAAAAATTAGTTTATCGAACCCGTTAATCTCAAAGATGATTTGCCCGATCCTATTGATCATGTCTAAAATCGAGGAGACGAACATTGAGACAAGTGGATCTACACTTGTGTGACTGTTGACTCTGCGAAGATTAGGGTGAGACACTTCGCACTCAACGGGTCTACACACAAATGGAAGCTCACAAGGCAATAAACGTGAGAGACCGAGTAGGAAAGGGATCCGCAGCTCTGGTACTCCGACACTTAAGTTATTGTACGTGATGCTTGAGAGAGAAATAGTATAAATGAACAGTGAGATGCGTTATGTGCACATACCTACGACGGAATCTTAGACCTTTCATGTGGCAAAAAGGCGAATACGCTCGCTCCCAGCATCCCCGCCAGCCCGTCCCAGAGTCACCACAGAGGAGGTAAATCACGGGTGGCTACTAGCCATAAGTGCAAATGGTCAAGACATGGGGGAGATATTTATTCGAACGTGCCGAGATTCGACCTCTAGATCTCATGTGGCAAGCTCTCATACCTTAACCATCGCACCGTCCCGAGGGGACAAGCTAGACCTTTCATGTGACAACAGGCGAATCGCTCGCCCCCAGCATCTCCGTCGATCCATCACAGAGCTAACACGGAGGAGGTAAACCACGGATGACTACTAGTCATGAGTGCAAATGGGAGCTTAGACCTTTCATGTATTAATGGGAGCTTGTATAATGGGAGCTTGTACAGCGGACTTATCTTTATATCTTTCAAAGTAAAATCGATGCTTATACCTACTAAAAAAATATATATATATATAATATTCATCTCGTTTAAAATTTAAGTATTATTATTTTAAACCAACTTTTATTTTGATTATCATTAAAGTAACCTTATAAGCACCTCTATTATACCCATTCTATCTGTTATTTTACCAATTTAATTTATTAAAAAAAAAGTAAACAATGCTTACTTTTGTCAGCAACCAAATTTAATGTGCTTTCATATTCGTCTCTAATTAGTCCTGGGATGAATAATTCGGTCCCAACGGCCATCAGATAAATTCGGAACGAAAGTGACTTTTCATGCAGTAGCCAATATCCATATCCGTGTTCTAATTAGTTCTGGGATGAACAATTCGATCCCATAGAGTTATTAGTCTAGCCACTAGATCACAAATTCCGGTAGTCAACATCGTAGAGTTTTCATTCCACTATGTGATTAGGCTATGACCCGGGGACTAATAAAACTAATGTGTTTATTCTATCTTGATGTGGTGTATAGGGTGAGACTTTCAAGATCGGATCAAAGTCAGAAGAACTGTCAAGATGACGACTCGAGTCAAAATAGACCAGAGCAGAGCAGAGTGACTCGGTCAACTGAGCCGATCGAGCCGATCAAGCCGACCAACCAAGCCGACTGACCGACCGAGTTGTCATCCAAGCTATTTGCCAGGTCGAACAACCAAACTGACAAAGCAGATTGACGAAGCCAACTAGCCCTGCCGATCTGAACCATTGGCCATACCTCAACCAAGTGACTTGGCCGAGCGAGCTGATCAAGTTAACAGGCCATCCGAGCCAAACTGAGAAATCAGTAAGCTAGCCGGTCAGACCGGCCGATACTAGAAGGGTCAGTCGACCGACTAAGAATACTGACAGCAAGGACAGTCAGAACCTCCATGTCCTTTCAATCCACCTATCTCGTTATCGTCTAATTTATCGATTGTTAGAGGATCAGACATCAGAGGATGTATCATGCACTCTTCGTACGACCGAAACTCCTAAAGTCTGACAAGACACAAAGACGGTATGCTTAGATGAGAAAAGATGTCAGAGTGTCAGAAATATGGGTCTTCAACTTTCGACGCTGGTACGCACACAACTCATTGCCATTGTTTTCTTCCTTTTGAAGAGCGAGCTGTGCTGACTTAAGCATCGGAGTATCAGAGCCGGGAACCCCTTTCTAGGCCCGGCCTCCAACGTTTTCCACCTTTTGAGTTATCTTTAGTGTACAGATCCACGGAGTTCGGAGTGTCTCTCCTTCGGAGTCTTTGCAGAGTCAACCTAGATGACACGCGACGGCTCGTATCCCAGCATCCATTTTCCCCGATTTCAAACAGGAACCTATATTTTTTAACTAAGACCGATTAATGCACTTATTCTATAATTATGCGGTTGTCTGCTGCAAATTCGACATTGATTTTACAAGTAAAGTTTGGTAGGGAAGATAAGTGATAGAAGTCAAACCGCCCACCTCAGTGTCCTTGTCAGTTTATCTGAAGACCAACATAGGAAAAGTATCATGATAATTGAGAAACCTAATGGATGGGATTGGTAGGGACATACATGGCAGTAAAAAGCGATGCACGTTCGCCCCTTGTCTCCACCGACCTGACCGTGAACTAATACGGAAGTGATAAATTATAAGAGGCTACTAACCATTAGGATAGACACCAACATATACGAAATACTTTTCACTTAGCTTCATGGAGTTTTAAACTTAGACCTCGTAGCGGCAGCGTAGGGACGTACAGGTTGGAGACATGGAAGACAAGGAACCAAACGACAATATCAATGAATATTTTTGGAAAAGACTCAGTTACCGTGCGTATAGCGGTGCCATTGCACTTGGAAACTCGCATGAAATTTGAAAGGAGCATTTGATTCCGGGAATGAACAAATGTTCTTCATTGAATGGAAATATGGACTAGAATAAAATAGTATGATCCGTTAGGTCCTTTTATAAAAGGTTTTTATACAGTTGATGTTTCATTTGAATTTTCATATAGTTTGATGCATAGAAATGTTTATGTATGAGGGATAATTTTTATAATAAAATGATTTTAGATGAAATAGTAATTTGTTCTACATGGCCTGACTCAATTGTATTTTTTTTTTCTAGAAGTATAATAATGAGAGGAATGCTTATCTTTGGAATAAGAATACCTCAATAAAAATTAGTATTCCAAATTAATTTTTATAATTAAAATTCAAATATTTATTCTATCTAAATTTCTAAACTAAAACTGAACTCCGTGAATTTGTTTCTGCACCACTGGAAAATGTATCATAAACAATCTCTCTGTCGATAATAGCGAAGATCTTAAAAGCAACTAGTACCCACTATAGGAGGAGCTCTCCGTAGAAATTTCTAGGAGGGCTCTTTAACAGCAATCTGGTATAGCCAAAGCTGATCTATCTCAACTGTTGTATTCAATCATAATCGTTATATGAGAATTCATTGAGGATAACTCTCTGCTTTGCCTAGCTTTTCAAGTGAAAACAAATTAATTTGGGAAAACTATCAGAGTAAGAACATTACAAGGCGTATCAGATGAAATTAATCGTACAAGGATACCCAGAATAACTACGAAATGTTAATTCCTCTAGACGAGTCCACTTGTATTCATTTAAAACACACTATATGTAAATGGATGAAAGGGAGTTTGAACAATGGGAAAGCATAATACCGCTGAAGCAACCAGAAATTGCGCTACTTGCTCTATCTAATACAACAACACAATACTCCTAAACGAAGTAAATTCAGCAACTAATGGGTAGTGAGAATTCAGCACCCATCTATATTCAGAGTATCAAGATGAGCAAAAAGGTACTATGTTCTAGTATGTCTGGAATTTGATGAGCTCAATTGAGATCATTCTAAATTCATTATTATTAGCAATCCCTCAATTCTAGCATGCGTACTTGACTAACCACTGGAGGCACTGGAAAAAATGTATTCGATTAAGTTAATAAATGCTCAAGTTAGATAAATGGTGAAAGATAAGCAAGCTAACCACATTATTAACATATTGTATCGGATTCAGAGAGAACCTGCATGCACTCTGGTAGATCGTCGTTCTTTGTTCTAACGTGAGTCTGCAGATTTAGCACAGTTGTCAGTTTTTTAATGTCTTTCTGAAGTTTCCAAATCATTTGGAAATCGAATTTGAAACACAATTAAAATGAGAAACCATCTCACTCTCCATGGATTGATGTAGCTTAATTTACTTTAAAAAAAAAAAGGCTTTAATGAAGCATGGCACGGAATTTAACTGGTATTTGACTGAAGGATGAATTTAACTGCACCTTGTTCCTTGTCCAAATTGAGATGTTGAAACTTACCTCCATGACCAATTGGCAAGCATCGTCCTGGTTTGTAGCCAGGCAAGCAAGGATGACCAATCCGGCTGCTATGCTTGATGGCCAAAAGGACAGCCTCTGATGATCTAGAAGAGAGAGAACTGCCAAGTTCTTTGACAGCTTCTGTACATTTGCATCTGCTCTTGCTGCCTTGAGATAAAACCTAAAACAACATTAAAACACCTTTAAGTTCTACTCATCTTCCAATATGTTATAGCTCCATGGTCAGAGCATCTGAGGTAATGGCCCTACGGAATTGTTACCAGAGGAAATTCTGGGTCGTAGGAACAAAGCATTTGAATCTTAGAACTTCTTGGACCAGCCATTCCATGGCTACGACTTCACTTCTGCTGTAATAGTTGGTCCCTACCTTGAATGATACCTGCCGTATGCTGAAAAGAATAATAATACTCAGATTGTTTAAGTTTCGTAATAAGCACACTGTTACTCCAATGTTCCCGACAGAAGAACGAAAGTATATAACAAGAAACTCCAAACACACTTAAGTCTCGGCCTGCTAATTCAGTTATGCATTAACAATGAATTGATCTATCAACATGATGGTATGTCTACAAATTTCTTTCTGGTCTAATTTAAATTTTTCAGGTATAGCTGTGAGCAAATATCTAGTCGGAAATTTACTTGTATTATAAACCATTGCACCTGCTTAAGAGATTAAAATGGGTAAAATATAAAAGAGGAGAAAACAATTACTAGTCACCTGTTGTATGGTTGGTTCTCTTCAATGCGCGTGGCTAGGGTGATACTAGCTATCCCCAACAATTGAAGGTTTCTTATGCTCTGGAAGTAACCCCTGCTCAGGAAGCGGTCCATCAGGCTAACGCCCAAGAACAGGGTCTCATGCTTCAGATCCATAGCACTGGAATGCTGCTCCAAAAAGAAAAAAAACAATTAATTTACTCATAATCCATATTAATTCTGTAGTTTTAGTTGGTTAGATGAGTAACTATTGCAAAATGTCTTGGCCCATGGCAACAGATTTTCGTTGATTAAGTGGGCAATTGACTATGGTTTGAATGCTGAATGATTAGACACCCCTTTCAGATTTAATCCATTTCTGCTTAGGCGTTTGAGAAATTGGAAATGATCAGCGGATTGTTCTCCTAGCAGCATCAGATTAGCTCAGTGATACCTTATCGTTGTCTTGCTATCGAGAGCAATATTTGTATGCCTCTCGCTTTCGGTGGCTTGGGCATTTTCACCTCAGGATGTTAAATCAAGCAGAATTTATGTAGGTGATTGTGGTTATTTCTTTTGGTTCCTCTACTCTGTGAACTACGTTAGTCACTTAAACGGGCGTAGTGTGTTTCGCCCTTGAGCGAACGGCGGAACAGAGCCGAACTATAAAAGGATAAATGAAGTTACGGGGAGCATCCTACAATGCAGATTCAATAATTGAAAAGATGGAGGAATCGCTCACCTCGACCATCCAGTTAACCATCACGAGCCGTTGGTCTAGGATCAGGCGGCCCTGCTCCGTCGTCCTTCTGTATTCCTTGGCGAAGTCGTACATTGTGAGATCTCCTCTCTCCCTACTCCGAAGCTTTTGATAGCTCTCCTCGTCCTCCAGCTCGTCGAACTTCATCAGCTGCACCAAATACGGGGATTTAGCTTTTCATCTTAACTACTAAATTGGAGGAAAATTAGGATCACACTCTAACCGTGAACTCTTGAAAAGACTCGCGTTCAGTTGCGGGGGTTACGTGGTAGCTCGCAGAACAGAACTGCCTCGAGAGCTGATGGAGGAGGGATAAAGTGGCCGTGGGAGCGGCGCATTCATGAGATTTCTTGGAGAATCCATCGGAAGAGGATGAAGAGGCTGCGAGAACAGAGGAGGAGTAATTGAAATCGGTGAACACATCGCCCGAATTGTAGCGGCCGAAGAGCTCATCCTCCATCTGGGAGAGCGTCATCTCATTGCACGTTGAGTACTCTGACCTTTCCTCTTCTTCTTCCTCTTCCTCGTTCTCGTGTGAGATCCGCTCGGAGCAAGCGAGATCTGAGTCGAGGTCGCGATCTCGGGGTGGCTCCCTGATTGGCGCCACCGAGTTCTGAGAGATCTGGGACCTTCCGGCAGGTTCCTCCATTGTCGATTTACCTCCTCCGTTGGCATCGGCGAAGGAATCGAGGCACGAGGCGAAGGAGACCTCGTGCTCTTTCTCCGACATTTTCGTCGCCTCGGAAATGTCATCCCCGCCAGTAAACTCCTCGACGACGTCAGATACATCAGCCACGAGATCGGACTCATTCACCTTGACCTTCGATCGCTTCAGATCTCGTCCGTTCTCAACCTCCCTAATCCTCCTAGTGTAAGATCGAGTAATGCGGTGGAACTCGTTCGGAGCAGCGCCACTGCCGGAGCGTCCGATCACACAGGATTCATGAGATAACCCACTCGAGAATCCAGCGGAGGAGGAATCTGCCTCCCCCTCCGCCGCTGCCGGATCGACAGAGCCATTGTCGGAGACGCGGTGGACGACCGGAAGGAGTGCGACTCGACTGCGGCGAGGAAACTTGGATCGCGGCTTCCTGGTGGCGAAGGAAGCCTCCGCCGCGAGTGGCCGCTTCCTGCCGGTGGCGGCGGAAGCGTTGTTGGAACTTGACATGGAAGAGAGAAAGAGACAGGGAGAGGAGAGCGCACTGGCTGTAGTGGGAGTGAAGACTCGAAAGTCGAAGTGATATAGCGGTCGTTGAGAATGACGTAAGCTGAGAGCGCTTAGGCTCCGTGCGAGGCCAGATGCGGCCACGTGTACAACTACCGTGCCGTACAAACTACTTTACTTTCTCGCTCGGTAGCCCGAGGGACCATCGGACGGTCGGTGTGCAAGTAGGCGCAGAGTTGGAGTTTCGGGTTCGGGGCTCGGGATATTTTAAAACATCACAATTTTGTAAGTTGAAAAATAATAAAAATTAAAGAAAAAATAACCTTCTCATTTAATTTTTATACTTAACACGTAACAACAAACGGGTCATCGACTTATAAATTCAAAGTGATATTCATTTAAGTATATAGAGGCAAAGCACAGCTGTACAGTGGTAGAGGAATGACTTTGTTCGAGCCTCAATCAGATTTATTCATAGTGTATACGGTCTTCCACCCACGTCCACTGCAAGCAAAGACTTCTCGCCTATTAGTATTAAGATGTCAATAGTAAGGGCAAAAAGGTAAATCTACGCTGGTCAAATGTCCATGTATTAAGATGTCAATCGGATTGACAAAAAGGCAATTTTCTCGTCAACTGTCGATCCAAGGGGGGCATATTAATATGTCAATCAAATCCTAAGGTGGGTTGGTGCTACGTGTCTACAGCTTCCAACCAAATAAAGCGTCCTGAATAACAAACTAAGTATTAGGGATGTCAATTCGGATGCATCAAATTGTATTCAAGTTGAATTGGAGAAAAAAAAATTTTAACTCCTAATTCAAACCTGAACTCAACCCGAAACACCTCAACCCGAACCCGACCAACCCGACCACGACCCGGACAACCTATATAACTCAATTCAAAATAATTTTTTTAACTATTTTTTCAATAATTCTTCATTTTTATCTCAATATTTTATCACTATTAACTAATATTGATATTAATATACATAAAAACATCTTAATTTTCAAAATAAAATTTAATTTAACCTTAAAAAATTAACTCCTAAATTCAGGTCAACCCAAATCCAACCCGAACCGAATCTAAAAATTTTCAACTCAAAACCCTCCAACCCGAACCTAAAAATTTCCAACCCGAACCAGATTTTTTTTTGAGTCAACTCGGGTTGGATCGTCGGATCGAGTTTATTTTTAACACCCCTACTAAGTATCGATGTGGATTGCAAGGTGTAAAGACACTTCAGGAGCATGCTTCAGTTTAATCTCTAGCACCCCGAGTCCATTTCGAATTATGAGGATTATGATTTCTTGTGTCAAACAATGTTTAAATTGCCAGATTTTCCCCCCAATGCATCATATTTCATTGGCATGTCATTTCTTGCCGTGGCAATTCGATAAGGCTGCTACTTACAGTAAGTAGTATGTGAGAAGATTCATTAAAGGTCATACCAAACTACACATCATTATGATTGCTCAGCTTAACTAAGCATGGAAAAGTTGATTAAGAATACGAGAAAAGTTAAAAGTGCATACAAGAGCATACCCTCAGGTAGTAGATGAATCTAACATTCCGGCTGAATTAGCAGAGTTTCAATTAAGCAGACAAAAGGAAATGAAGGAACAATAGGCCAAGCCAGTAGTATCGGTGTACCGTAACATCCACAACGACGATGAGCCTCCCTCATCAAGTTAGAATCTGCCTTCTGCCAAGCCCATGTCACGAAGCTCCCAAGCCGGCTTACTTTCCGTTTCAATGTCTCTCTTGATAGCACGCTGAATACCTTTGATAATGAAGAAATACTGAAACGTGGATAACAAATAGATGAGCTTGAATTTTCAGGGTTAAATTCCATCTGTCTGCATTAGGTTAGAATACAGAGATGACCGACCTGGAATGCTAATATAAGAGGAATGAAGAACTTTCCCCTCTCATTTGGGTTGGGGCCCTCAATCAGCTTCTGGTCGACCATGATAGGCTTGGTCCCATTGGCGATAACTGTGGTGATTACTTCAACTAATTGAGGAATCCAAGCAGTACCACCAGGAAGAATCTACATTCAAAACCGTCAACTAAGTTATTATCCCGGGGGGTGGTATTGGCTTCAATCGGCAATGAGAGAGGAGTGGCAATCGGAATGAAGATGAACAGACCTTTTCTCCATCAGCATTGGTATTGCATCTCCCACTGTTTTCCACCAGGGCAACACGAATAGGAAAGTCCTAGGAAGAGAAAAATATTAAAGAATGTCATCCTTCACGGATAGCATAACAAAAAAAATTAGAAAATGGTGCAAAGATGAAAGAACACCAGAAGGATTTCAAAATATTAACACTACTGAAGTCCAAAATATCTTACACCTACTTGGAGTAGGTGATATCATACAATGAGCTAGTCCAATTAAAAACAACCAGAACAAAACCCAGACAATTCCAAGGATATCAGATGTCGTTCAAAAAAACCTTGGGTTGTCAAGAAAGAAAAATTTATATAACATCAAAGCAAAGGTATGGAAGCACATCTCTAAGCTTGGGAACTGGCAGGCAAAGTTCAAAATCACTAGTAACTACAACAATTATACTTGCGGAAATCGAGTAGCAGCACTACTAGTCAAGGCAATTGCCAATTTTGGACAATAACTTGAAAAGCCCATAATGTTAGTGCCATTAAAGACATCTTAAACTTGTTGGACAAAGAAATACACAAACTGTTTCAAGTGATAATACTCAAATTCAATATACAAAATCAAATTTTAAATAAAAAGAAATTAAATAAAATAGAATTGTTGCTGTGCTACTAAATAATGTTCCAAGCAAACAAAATTCAGGTTTGCAACTGCCAGATATGCAGACAAAGATCGAAGGAACTCTTCAAATCGAACACTGTGTTTTCTGCAGAAGATTCTCAGATAACTTTCTTATGAATATTTCTACTCAGAGAGGGAAAAAACAATACTATGTAATATGTAACCCATTTAGGAGTTAATTAATGTCATTGAATGATAAATTGGGTAAATTTGTCAATATAGCATAACACACAGTAGTAGTTATCAAGGGAAAAAGAAAAGCTTTTAAGACATAAGAAATAAGATATTTATACCTCCAACTCTTGTGTCTTAATTCGAGCACCTAAGCGAATGCATTGCAAAAGTGTTTCTGATCGTCTATTGAAGAATTCATCATAGTTCAAGCCATCAGGTGGAGATAGTTGTGCATGAGTTAAAACAACCAAAGACCTATGCCATATTCTCTTCCCAAATGTGTCAGTGATAGCTTTGATAATTTGCTTATCCAAACTATCCACTCTATATGCATCCAACCGATCCACATATAGAAGAACATCTATAGTTTTGTTCAAGAGAAACCTGAAATTTTTATCAGAGACAATTAAAAGTGGTAAAACAAATGATGAGCATGCAAGCAACCAACCAAAAATCCTAGAAGAACAAATCTTAATACAAAAAGAGGAAACTTTGACCTAAGAGTACAATCAAACATTTCAAAATGAAAAGTGGTCTACACAGATGCATATGCATATGTGGCACAGGACCAATCACATATAGTGTACATATGTGGGCCCCAATGCAGTTTGCATTAGTAATCAGGAGCAGGTCCATATGGCTGCATAATGCATATGCAGTTCTCAACATATGTGGCCAGCATATAAGAAAAGCCAAAAATAGAAACAATGGTTCATTCAAACAAGTTTGAATCGAACAAAATGAAATAAAAATCCTGATCTCTGCTAACCATTCAAAAACAATGAGCACTTTTGTGATGACTTTCTTTTCCTGCCTTTTGGTGTGAGAACTCATAAATGTTAAATTCACCATTTATTTTGCATGTGGCAAATGATACGCGTGTTATAGATCTATTCAACATTGTTGATTATTATTTGTATTTATATTGCATAGCAGATATATTTTAATTCAAAATTTTGGATTGGGTAGGTTGATAAATATGTTTGTGTTGTATATATTACATTCTTATTAATATAAATAATTTTACAATTTTCTAAATATTGACACCATATGCACTAAATATCACATATGCATGTGTGTTATGCAGTTGATCGAATACAAAACACTCACATTATCTTGTCAGAGTATTGATCATCTGCTTAGAAAAGAAGAAAAATGATAGCACAAAAGATAGTACCAATCACAACATTTTCCTCCCAAAAAAACATGTATATGGCACAGTCCTAATGCTATACTGGTTAAAGATAGCTCATGAACTTAAAATTTGATTACTGGAAGAGAACAAGAAGGGCAGATTGTTGATATTATCATATAGAAAAATAATCATGATATTGAGATTTCATTCTTCAAACCAAAGGCAATTTGCGGCCCATACATGTTCAACCTCCAAAACATACTTTCAGCCTTTCTGGGTGATACCCATGTTCATATACATACCTTTTTATGATCTCAATAGCCTGCTCGTTCACATATCCACCTTCAACAAGACCTGGAGTGTCTATGATATTCAAGGTAAAACCTGCCCTAGTACGAGAGCACATCATAGGTCTCAAACCTTCAGACTGCAAAAGCATAAATCAATTGACAGCATCCAGACAACTAACATTAAACCAGCATTCAAGCAAATAAGACAAACCTGAAAAGCATTAACAGTCGCCACCCTCTCCCCTAAGATGGAATTCACAGTGGATGATTTCCCAACTCCGCCCTTTCCCATCAACAGAATTGTCAAGGTGCTTACATTCTAGAGAAAACAAACATAGAAATTAACCCCCCCAAAAAAAAGTAAAATAAAGGAACTATAAAAGATTTATTTTAATTTTTAAGAAAGAAGAACCTCTAGCTTTAGCTTTCCTAACAATTCATGCAATTTGTTCTGCGTTGCAACAGGGAACTGCTGGATTCCAGTCCATTCGCGAGAAAGTTGCGCTGCCATAACCTATCAACCTAAAGATTTCAGCTATGGACATGACACAAAACGAAAGGATGAAAAAAAAAATCCACCAAAACTCAAAATATTGAGTTATCTGACGACAACAAAGAAAGTAAATCAGAATCCTCTTTTTCTGGATCATAATTGGGAAGACTGAGCGAGAAAGGAAGGAAGATTAGGATTACCACTGGAGATTAAATCGCGGAAGAAACTGATGAGATGAAACCTCAACGGAATCGAAACCTCACAAAGAGAGAGGGCTTCGAGGAACTGGGAAGCGGAACCTCCGAGGGTTTTGCTGTGGGCTTGCAGGAGCGCGACGACAACTGTGAAAGGGTAGATAAGATGCCGTGCGGAATCGGGACCAGAAATCCAGAATAAAATAATCGGTTGAATATGTAGAAGCCCAATTAAAGCCCAATTGACCAACCATTTCGTTTTCGTTTGGGGTTCTTAGAAACATGACTCAACCCTCAAGACGAAATCGGAAATCCACATAAGAATAATAATATATTATTTGCTCGGTTATGTAAAATAATAATAATAATAATAATAAATATGTCAGAGAAAAGGTAAAGGCAGAAAGAAGAAACAGCGTTCACTCAGGGGGTGCTTAGTACGCGGGATTAGAAGGAGGGAATGGGTATGAAATTTATTTCATACCCATTCTTAATGCTTGGTAACGGAAAATAA
>JBAMIE010000002.1:6251911-6268995 GCA_037177295.1 Kaempferia parviflora | reverse complement strand
CTAAATCGAGCTAAGATTTAGGGTGTTCAAGTTTATTTGATAAGGTAATCAAGTTAAGTCGAGCTTAAAATGAATCGAGTCTTTGATTGATTTATTTTTAATGAGCTAGAGCTTGACTTAAGCTTGTTGCGTTTAGATGTTATTGAGCTTCAATTAAAGTTTAGTCTTAAATTTGGTTCGTTTAGATATTATATATCGAACTCTCAATTTAAACTTGTTTAATTGTTTGGAACTTTTACTTGGTTTAATTGGTAATTAAGCTTGATAATTTAAATGTGTTAGTTTATTTTAATAGTTTTTAAAATTTATTTAGTATGTTGATAAGAGTTTTATTAATGAATATGGTTAACGAACATTGTTCACGAATATTTTTTATTTAGCATGTTTATAAGAGTTTTATTAATGAACATGATTCACTAACGTTGTTCACGAATATTATTCATGAACATTAACGAACTGAACTATGTTCAAACTTTGTTTAGTTTAACGAGTTGTTCAAACTTATTTTTTTAATCGATCTTGTGTGTATTGAACAAACATAAATAAACTCTTACCAAGTCGGATACTAAGCTTGTTCACGAAGGTTCAGTTTATTTATAACTCTAATCAAATCTTAGTTTTAGCGAATTAATAAATAAATTTTTCATAAAGGATAGTTAACCTAAGAATATTAAGTTGATGATCACTCATTGTGAATACTTTTCGATTTATCGTACTGACTCATGAAAAATTTAGGCGTAGTGCAAATAAAAAAAAATTAAAATAATGCTACTTCAACGAGGAGTTGGGGGCAGAACGCATCGAGTGAGCATTGTCATATTTTGTTTTTTTTTTGTTTTTTTTTTGTTTTTATCCTAATCGCATCACAATGCAACAACATTGCCGTAAAAGTATTTTTTGTTGAAAAATAGTACAAGAGTTGTTTTGATTTTTTTTTAAGTAATCTTTTGATAAAAATAATATTGAGAAATGCTCTTGTCATTCTTTGTGTATTTGTGTTACAGAAAAATATTCTACCATTTGGTTATGTAGCGAAGACCATCCAACGTTCTTCGAATTAACTAAAGATGTATAAGAATATGATTTCAAGTAGCGTCTAGCTCCATTTAATTGTATTAGATAAACATCTTGTCCCAACACAATTAATTGTATTAGTTAAGAGATAGTGATGGAGAAGAACAGATATAACAAATGATTTGAAAGTAGTCATTCGATATACATAATTTGCCTCTTCATTAATGTTTTTCTAATCCAAACGTTGATGCATTCGTACTATAACATATGATTTGCAAATTAATTATAGTATACTTAGTTATCATTTGGGTAGTTTTTCAAACTAAGTCGAAAAAAATGGGATACCTTCAGATTAGGTCATCTTCTCCGTCCTCTTTTCTACACATGTGACAGCTAAGTGAGAATCTATGCAGGCAAACTTCCATGGCCGCCAGCACTGCGTTGGCCCAAGCAAAAAACTACAAAATTTGAGTTATAGAATTACAACCCCTGCTCTCTTTTAAACGTTTCATAACACTCATAGACTCTTCGATTTTCTAATTCAAAAAGACAATTGGGGTTCAGGATTCAGTCTCCTGTTCATAGAAAACATTGCTTCATCTGAATATAATCACACAACACATAAACAAATAGGGTAAAACCATCAACCATTTTATATCGAGAATTATATTCCAACAGTCATATTACACGAGAAATTTAAGTAAAATTAGAATTCTAACACACACTTCCCACTGAATTTTTCACGCGGAATGAAGTTCCACACATCTAACACAGCTTGGCACACAAAAAAGAAAAGAAAAGAAAGAAAAATTAAACGGCAACTCTTTCAATGAAAATGTTAAAGTGTGCCACTTGATTTCCCAACATATCTAGCCAGGTATACGAAAGACCCTCTTGATCAACAAAAAATGAGTCAAGAGTCCAACGCCGGTGGATTGGACGAAGAACAAAGGTACCAAGCAGTACCATCAGATCAATATGAATTTGATTCGGTTTCAGAAAAGTTAACTTACACCTCACCTGATTGCAATTTTGGTCAGTTCATGCTGATGCTAAGCTTGGACAAAGTCTCTGATCCTCTAGATTGTTTGAGATCCTCCTGTTCCGAAAAATAGGTACAGAATTTCAGAAGGAGATGCATGTACCCTCCAATAGGATATAAATAAGAAACGAAACTAACCATGATAGTTCTGTTCTCAGTTTCCATCCCCTCGCACAACTTCTTGAGATTTTGAAGTTCTAATCTGAGGGCACTGTTTTCATTGCTCAAATCAGTCACTTTCCTTTCCAATTCTTCACATTCTTGCTGGTAAAAAACAGACAAAAAAAGGTACTCTCAATTTGGTAGCTGATATTTTTCAATAAAACTACTCCAGCTGAATATTAAACATAAAATTAAGATAAGAAAAACAAGTGTATGCATTTTTTCTACTTAAAATGTTAAGCATACCACTATGCATGCTAATGAAATCCTAAAAGAAGATGTAAAATTTGCAAGCTACCAAATAGGTGAGTGGAAAATTGTAAGCAATATCCTGTTGTTAATGATACTTTGAAAGAAGAATAGAACATAATCAGAGCCTGAAAATGAGTGATTGTTGTCATCGAACAAATTTGCAACAAAAGAAGCCAAATGTAGCAGCTAGTTGGAGTAGCCAATGCTGCCGATATTTTCCATTCTCTCCATTATCCCTGGACATTTGATGGCCATCTTTGCTCCAGGCAGCCGCATGCCCTTGGGTAAAAAAAACCCATCCAACCTGACCTGTGATTTGCTTCCTTTGACATAACTTGGAGACGGATTGTGAGGGGCGTCTAAGGTGAGCATAATCACCTTTATGCTACAATTGATGACCATCTTTGAACATTCCCATTTTTATCATTTAAACATAAGCCAGGATTTCACCTCATTTTCCCAAGCTTTTCATTTTTTTTTTCTCGTTGTAACTTCACACATGCATTTCCATTCTTATGTTGGATCGATTTAATGTTTTAGTTACTATTTTTTTTTTGTCTTATATACCATATGTCTTAACTTTTTAACACTTGGAAAGAATAGTTTGTCATGCATGTTCATAGGATTTTTTTTTTCCCTTTTAGCACAAGTGATAGGATAGAAGAAAATCACAAATAGAATACCAAATAACATCGGTTAATAATAAACTAACAAGACCATTTAGGTAGATTCTTTTCCCACAAAATGCAAGTTCCAAACGATATGTACTACTTCCACTACCAGGCATTGTAGTTTATTGCAAATTCACAGCTGCACTCTATACGAACGGATCAATGAACAGAATCAGAATGTAGGTTTAAACCAGAAAGTTGAGACCAGAAATCAATTTATGATTTAGTCATATAAGGTCACCTGTATGGTAGTTAATTTCCCATGCATAGTCCCATATCTGAACAGTTCATATAGCAGAAATGCCACCTTAATTTTCTTCAATTTGTAATGTAAAAGATTCAGTTCTGAAATTATTGACTTAATCTTTTATGCATATTATTACTGATATAGTAAAGATCAATGTAGGCAGCCTCATGTAGCTAATCCCAAATAGTTGAAATAAACACAACATGATGATTATAATACCTAGTTCAAAAATTATAAAGTTTGTATATGGAATTTTAGTTTCAACACGTATAAAAATAATCTCTCATATTGTAAAAGAAACTGTGAACAGAGAAAGTCCTACACATTCCGTACCATTTATATAAAATAAATGCAAGGTGTATAACAAATGAAAGGTATTTTCATAGACAGTTCTAGAACAAGAAAATTAGAAAAAAGACCATAGTTTGTCTGGAACTGTGATTAGTTGGTGTCACCTATAAATAAGTTTGAAAACACAAGACTGGCATGTCAAAACAACCACCACATCTGAATGAAAGATGTGAGAAGAGATGCATCAATAAAGCTGTAAGCAACAAATACTGTGCTGATGTTTATCGCATTGCCATCTACTAATGTGTGCAGGTTATTATTTGAATCTCCATGATAGGTTGATCATCACCTTAGCTGCTGAGAGCACATTAAAGCAATCCAGACCATTGCATTTTCAAGTCAAATTATGCACATATATCAAATTAAGTGACACATCATGTTATATTTTCAAACTTAACAAAGTTAATTGGACATAAGTGCTAATTTCTGATTTGCTAAGCAAGTCAATTTTACAAACCTCCATTCCCTTTTAGCACAAATTTAAAGCAAGATATAACAGCGTACAGGTTTTTACGAACCCTGACATTTCAAATAACTGATAAGGTGAAGAAAATGAACTAGAAAGAAGAAAACTGAGAAGTGCCTTACGCCTTAATGTAACAAAGCCAACGTGTCAGTAATCTAAAATTAAAAAAAAAGAAAACCTGCTTCCTCATCCTTGATCTTCTAGCTGATTCTCTGTTAGATTGTTTTCGTTTCTCCCTCCTCTGATCACGTTCATCCTGTAAAATTATTAATATTATTATTTTAAAAGGAAAAGAAAAAAAACTTAGATCATGGCTCATCATGCATGTCCTTCTGACATCGTACCATTATTGCTCCTGAATTTGTCCCATTAGGTCTGACATACATGGGAACAGATCCGGCAAGGGAAGAACCCAACAAGTCCATCTCAGTATTCATATTATTTTGAGAACCAGGAAGTGCTGCTCTTCCAGGGGCAGAGACTTGTAGTTTTTTGGCAGTTCGCACCCTTCCACTATAAGATGATGGACCGCTAGCGCCATTATGTTCATCATTGCTAAGGGAACGAGAGGTTCCTCCTGAGCAAAAAACGTAGAATGAATATGACCAGAAAAAATTGACTAAGACATTAATCATTTTTCATATAAAAGATTCACCTTTTGCAACTACAGTTTCATGATCTCTCTTTCCAGTCGAGTAATGTACCTAAATAACCAAGAATACTGTGTTAACTAAATTTGAAAAGATATTTTTGTTGTTTTTAACAGACAAGAGCCTGAGCAGTAACAGCATCAAAACTGGTCCCAAAATACAACTGTTTCAATAACACAGGTAGATGAGGCACAGACGAATGCCAAAAAGAAAAAGAAAAAATAGCCCCATCATCTAACCATAAATTGAAGGATTTCATTTATCTTAAGGCTTCCAAAGAAGTGCAAATGGAAGGAGGAACTGCAACAAGTCACCTAACAAAACCTGAGAAGCAAGGGAAAATGTCCCTGCTTACCTTTGGTTGGCGATCGTCTCCTACAGTATCAGACGACCCTTCTGTTTCAGTATGATCACTGCAGAAGAACAATATCAACGGAAAACTCAACAAGAACCAACAACTTCCATTTATCCATAACGCAAAGCTAACCTGTGCGAGGCATCCTCCCCAACACTGGAGGCTCCTTTACCGTTATGCTCTTTTTTCCTTCGAGATTCCCCTCCAGAAGCTTCCTTGCTCGCTGGACGCTGCTCCTTCTGCTCCAAGGGTCTCCCTTCAGTTTCAGTCGTACGGTAAGTCATGCCCTAGGCAATTACCCACTCACAAACATTATTTGTCTCCAATCAAAACCCCAAATTGAAGCTTAAAAAAAAAATTGAAGCAAAGGAAAACTAAAAGGATGAATATAATATTTATCTACCACGTTCATCTGCGGTTGAGCATAAAATCCTCCGTGGGGGTAGAACGAAGCGTAAGGGATCGGGCTTCCAAAGGGCGGCGGAATCACTTGCTGGTAGATTCAATTACGAAAAAATCCATCAACAGAAACCAAAAGGGGGTGAAAAGATCCAGTTTTTAACTCCGATGCAAGCTCTTTCCAACCCCACCGGGAGGAATTTTACAAACCTGAGGTCCCCAGACCATCGGCTGCCCCGCGGCGATCGGGGAAGAGGAATAGAAGGCCTGGGGCATCACGGCCGGAACTCCGTGCCCATAGAAGGCGTGCATGGGGTGGACGGCGGTCAACGTCGTCGGTTGCGGTTCTAGTGGGCCCTTGGAGGGGGCTTCCGGCGACAATTTTGCGGTGGCGGTCTTCTCCTTGTGGGAACCCATCCGATTTCGCCACAAGTGGAAGCAGCGGCGTAGGACACGGGAGGAGGAGGAGGTGGAGAGGGCGAGAATGAGATGGCAAGCGGAACTGGATCGATTCGGCCACGGAGAGAGATCTGAGCGCTAGGGTTTTATTACCAGCGAGGATTGGATCCGACGCGGCGCTGGGAGAGGAAAAACGAGCCATCCTCCCACGCACATAATTGCACGCACGAAAGTTACGCGATGAATTCTCATTGGAAGACTAGGAATGGGACCCGGACACTGTATCCGTTATCGTAACGTGGAGCCCGCCAGCGAACTCGTCGCTAGGGTTGATAAAAAATTTATGGAAGAAAACTAGATCGTGGGAAGTGATGAGGTGGCAGCGCGTGAGAGATAGGATCATC
Organism: Kaempferia parviflora; assembly: GCA_037177295.1. NCBI lineage: Eukaryota > Viridiplantae > Streptophyta > Magnoliopsida > Zingiberales > Zingiberaceae > Kaempferia > Kaempferia parviflora. The sequence continues at coordinate 6,262,583 of JBAMIE010000002.1, read as the reverse complement.
ATACAGCAACGGCCTTAATGGGCTGAATCCCTGAATCATGGGCCTATTGCCTTATGCATAAGAGAAAACATTTAGTTTTTAGTCCATTCTTTAATTAATCTTCCAAAATGTTCCCTATATAGTTTCACTATTTTTCCTTCATAAGTATTATTTTAAAATATCTTTATAACTTATTATTGTTAGGGGTTACATTTATAATTATTTATGTTTATTTTTGTAAAAGACGAATGAATTGAGAGATGATTACCAATAAATTTATTCTTGATTAAGTACCTAAAAAACTCATATGATTCTCTCGGTTTACAAAATAAAAAAGAGCTGTATATTATTCTCAATTTATTTGTTACTTACTTGCGAAGGTGTTACTTAGTCAGGATTACCAGCCCACGAAGGCCCATTTTTAGGACAAACCGAAGATAAAGGAACCAGACGAGGAAGGAAAGGGGCGAAGTGGTGAAAGAAGCTACTGATGGATCTACAGCTGGAGGAGCTGCAATCCTTGTCGGCGGCGGACGTGCTCCGGGAATCGGTGGCGGTACCGCGTGCCGCCCCACACACCTTCGCCGCCCTCACCCTTGCCCTCGTCTTCCCCTTCTCCTTCGCGGTCCTCGCTCACTCCCTCTTCACCCACCCCCTACTCCTCCACATCCGCCACAACCCCTCCTCCTCCGCCGCCGACTGGATCCTCCTCCTCCTCTACCTCTTCCTCTATCTCCTCTTCCTCTTCACCTTCTCCCTGCTCTCCACCGCCGCAGTTGTCTTCACCGTCGCCTCCCTCTACGCTGCCAAGCCCGTCTCCTTCGCCTCCTCCCTCTCTGCCGTCCGCCCCATCTTCCCTCGCCTCTTCCGCACCTTCCTATGGGTCGCACTCCTCATGCTCGTCTACAATCTCGCCCTCGTCCTCGCCCTCCTCCCCCTTCTCCTCGCCCCCTCCTCCCCCCTGGTTATCATCCTCATCGCCCTCGTCCTCCTCGTATTCCTCGCTGCCCACGTCTATATCTCCGCACTGTGGCACCTCGCCAGCGTCGTCTCCGTCCTCGAGCCCCTCTGCGGCCTCGCGGCCATGGCCAAGAGCCGCGACCTCCTCCGCGGCCGTGTCCGCATGGCTGCCGTCCTCGTCGTAGCCTACCTCACTGCGTGCGGTCTGATTGGAATTATCTTCCGCGCTGTCGTTGTGAAGGGCCCCCGCGAGGAGGGGAGCCTTGGCGTCACCAGCGTCGCCACCAAGGTTCTTATCGGCGGCGCCCTTGTGGCCGTGCTTGTTGTTGTGAACCTCGTCGGCCTGCTCGTGCAGAGCGTCTTCTACTATGTCTGCAAGAGTTACCATCACCAGCAGATCGACAAGAGTGCCCTGTATGAACACTTGGGCGAGTATCTCGGCGAGTACGTGCCTCTCAAAAGCTCCATCCAATTGGAAAACCTGTGAAAACCAGATGAGTTGTTATGTACTTTTAGTCTTCATCTTTATCATTCCATCGTTTTGCCTGTTCTCGCTCTTGAAAAATAATGTAGAGACGATGGTGTTCCTGATAATGTAACTATTTGGTTGCTATTTAACTTCTAGCAGTACATTTCTTATCGTCCATAGATTTTTCTAGTTGTTTGCTACTGAGAATGTTCATTTTGCAATGTTTCTGTACTTATCTGATTGATACATTCACTCAGCAATTCAATGTGGCATTCTACTGCTAATTCTTTAAGTTCTCTTAGTTCAATGATGTTAATGAGACATGTTCAATCTCTGGAGGCATTCTCTTGACTCAGGTCAAGTAATTTTTTCCATTGTGCTCTTTTATGGTTTACTTGTTTTTTAGTTTTGCTGAAGGTTCTCACATTTCCATGATTTGACAGCTTACCTGAGGTGCTATCCACTTGAGAAACATTATTATTAATTTACTGAGGTTTCTTTTGTTCAGTACATGCTCTTGATTCTTGTCTTCAATATTTTATCTATGTTCTTTCCATTTTGCAGCTCCAAATTGGATGCTGTTGTAAGGCTTGAATCACAGATTAGTTATTTCAAACATATCAATCTACTGAATTTGTCAACTCAAGTTCCCTGTTGATAGTGTTGTTTCCCTCGCTAAACTATTGGTTGATCAGTATAGTCAAAATTGCCAAAGAGTTATATAACTCCTTCAATAGTATAAACTCATCATGGTGCTTGGTTCTTGCCATCCAAAATGGGCTTATTATTGTATATTTTATTCCCTTCTGTTACATTGCTTCAAGTTTGCTGTTTGACATTTCAACCTGAAACACACTAGTCCTTGCTGAAAAGTAAACCTGAACTAGGTCTCAAACCATTTTGTCCAAGTAATACAAATGTCTGAACCTAACTAGAATTCAATTATTAATAATCGAACTTGAGTTTTGCTGGTCTACTAGGTACTCTATAGGGGTTGAGAACGAGTCATCATCAACTCTGCTAAGTTGACTCCATGCCATAAGATTACTTAGTTTACTCATGATGAATACTTTAAATGAGGGTTAATGCGTAAGTATATGTCTCTCAACTTTAATCACTTTTAATATATTTATTTTCACCTTTCAGTAATCAATTTAAACTTCAATCAATTCTATCTGTGCTGAATTTATTTTTCATTTATTATTAAATTTTGACATAATACCTTAAAATGTAATAAACTCTATCAATATAAAAATTTGAAATAATTTTTTTATAAAGAGATAGAGATAAAATAGGAGTGGTAAATGAAATTTCCTTTTAAAATATAACTTTTTAAAAAATATTGGCACATACAAAACTACTGATACAGCCTTTTATATAGATGATCTTAATGAAGAGAGAGATTGATCTAGAGAGCAGTCATACCTCTTGTCTTCAATAATCAATTCAGATCTAGATGGATCTTCCTTGTTTCTAATTTTATCCTAGATCTAGATGGTTGTTTTAATCTCACACACGAGACACACAGATGAGTGAATGATAATGACCAAATTAAAGACTAATTGTTGGGCACTTCACAGTGTTATCCACTAAGATTGATGAACTCCTTCCTTGAAACTGAATTTTGATATCAACTTTACCCTTCACTACTGTATCTTCATGCCATCAACAAGCTTCCACAGGTGAAAATTCTTTGGAAGCAAAGAAGCAGAGGGAGAGATGCAAGGAAGAACAGCACAGGGTTTGATAGGGAGAGCTGATGGAGTCAGCAACGTTGGGTCGTGGAGTACTTGTAGATGGGAGCTTGATGGAGAATCGGCACAAGGTAACATTTTTGTGCATAGGGAGAGCTGATGACTCCAGTATTTGTGCACGAGGTAACATTTTTGAAGTCACAAACTTACATTAAATGTTGTGTCAAAGTTGGGAATTAAAAAAGTTTGTATCCCATTAAGTGGGATAAATTATATGAATTCTCTATTATTGTGTTCGGTTCTGATCTATATTCATATGAACTAAAAAAACATTTTAATTAAATTTTCTCTTGATTTCAGGATGCCAAGTTTCAAGGCACTGGCTACTTGTGCTCCATAAATATAAGGTTTCAAATATTTTGGAAATCATAAACCCATGTGAATTCTTCTATCGAAAGTTAGGATGCTTCACAATAACAATTAAATTCTACTATATTATCATCTATATTTAAATATATTTTATTTTATTTTATTATTAATTTATTTTTTTATTTTTTTTCATTTGATATGCATATTTATTATAGCTTTAGATCACTTAATTGGAACAAATATTAATCGTCTACTATGTCAAAATGTACTTTGGAATTGGGTATTAAGTCAGAATAGAATTATGACGATCCAATTGGCTTGTGTACAAAATTTTTAATAAAGTTGTAACATGAGTTTATGCTCAAAAAACTTTTAAAAATAATTTATAAGGTGGAAGATGATTTTACAACCATTTCGCACCTTCAAACTTGCTAATGACTATCATGAGATTTGCAAATTAACTTGTGACAAAATTGAGAGGCTATGAACTTTTTAGATTCTTAGCTTTAACATGAGCTTCTAATTCTAAAATGTTAAAGTCATAAATTTATAGGGAACAAGTTGATTTATAAATTCGTTTACAACTTGTAAACTTAACATTATGTTCGCACATAATGGTCGCAAAGTGATTTTCAATTCAGTATGTTGCTAAATTTTAGTTTCAAATTCGAAAAGCCATAAATTTTTTTATAGAGTTTTTGAATTTAAAATCAGTCAAGACTCCAAAAATATCAAAATAATCTATAATTTATGAGGCATAAGTTGATTTATAAACTAGCTTATCTTATAAATTACCGATGTTAACAATCAAATAATTAATATTTCATGTACTTGTTTAAACTACACTATGTCATTGCACCATTCACCCTTCAAATAAGTTGAAGTTTTTGTGTTTTCTTATCTTGGTGCCCATATTTTTTTGACCTTAAAATTTGCTATTGTCGCACGATAAGGTCACAGGGTGACTACTTGCTCTAGGTGGCCACACACTCGCTAGCTTGGACTAATTGAATCTTGGTGGTACCTAACCACTTCTGCATATCCATGGACTACTCATTTTTTTCCCCTTTCCATCCTTGATTCTCTTCTATTTATTTGACAAGGATGCGTTTACTTGGATGGAATATAGGAGAGGAGTTGAAAAACCAAAAGCCTCACAAAACTACACATACATACATTTTCAGGTCATTTATCCTCCTCCCCTTTTCCCTTCTATCTTTCCATCCAAGTAAACCCATCCTAAAATATTGGCTCGAACAGCTTTTATGTTTTCTTCTGATAAACCTTCTTGTGTATTAACTCTCTTAATTCAAAAAGTTACCATCTAACCTTACTAATATAAATTATTACTATAATTGCAATGCAAACATTTAAAGGGGAACATAAACTCAAGTTATAAGATCAAGTTGGATCCGCTCTCAGTGTGATTCTGAGCTGATTCATGTTTTCAATGATGCTTTTGCCAATTGAACATCGCGCGTAAAATGTGTTCTGGCTTTGGCGTAGGGTGCTTCTCTTGCTACAACAAAAGAACAAGAAAGAAGTCAAGTCACAACAAATTCATGCAAACTCTTCATTTTTTTTTTTTTTTTTGCCTTTCTTTTTGAGTTTTGAATATAGAAGATGTTTAAGTACCGGCGGCTATCATTTGGGCGCGAAGGATGTTCTCTCTTCGTTTCCACCAGATGAGAACGATAACAAGTGCTAGAAGGAATGCAAACAAAGCCCCAAATGCAATGCCAAGTTTAGCTGCAGGAGATAGATGAGGGCCACAGGCTGGCAATCCAGGAATTCCACAGAGACCTGCATTACCAGTAAAACTGATGCATTCCATCTTAGTAAGCATCCTCACAGTGAACAGCGAAGATTTATCGATCAATCCATATCCATCCTGAACACTACAAACCCTTAGAAGTTCACATCATGAAGTCATAAGAGAGAATTCTTACTTGAAGCTAGCCCGGTGCAGTGGAGCTCCTCCGAGGCTTGCAGGAACTCTTCCGGATAAAAGGTTTCCATTGAGATTTCTGCAAGAATGTGAAGCAAAAATTCAGAATTGCTGAGCTACGACGAATAAGAAATTTCTGCTTTGTAATCCTTCTTACAGTATCTGTAACAATGTGAGCTGGCCAAGGCTCTCTGGAATTGATCCATTCAATTGATTGTAGGAGAGGTCTCTAACAATGGAGAGACATAGAGTTAAGAAATAAATCGTCTTTTTCGCAGAGTTGCAGTTAAGATTGTGAAAGACTGATCTCAAAGCTTCATAATGGTATCCTTAAAACATGAAGAGAATCATTCTTAGCATTCCTAATACTTACTACAGTTTTGACAATATGAACAGCTTAATCCTAAGAAAAGATGAATATTGAACTTTTGTTTAGACAGGTACCGAATGAATGAGTGAATGAGTGATGTTCAATGACTACAACCATTTACAAAAACTGCAGTGTATAATGAAGTGTGTCATGTGAAGGATGGTAGATTAACTTACAGTATTTGCAACCCAGTAATGTTGCCAAGAGAGGATGGTATTGACCCAAATAGGGAGTTATCGCTTAAGTTTCTGCAGAAAATAAGGAAAGAAACATGTAAATTGACTGTTAGGTTCTCACTTAAATTGTTTTTTAGACAGAAAATGGAGACATTAAAACACACAAAAGACACAAATCTACTAGATACACTTACAAGTTCTGCAAATGTTGCAACGTAGCAATATCATCAGGCAAGGAACCTTTCAATCCTTGATTATCAAGACCTCTGCACATTAAAAAAAAGCGCATATCATTGTTAGCATTCTCGATGTTGTTAAATGGTAAAACTCTTCAGATATATGCAGAACAATGCTCAAGGTCTAATGTCAGTGAAGATTCAATTGGTAAGTAACTTTGTATGAACTTAAATCAGTGTCATAAGGTGCCAAGTGGTATAGTTCACTAAAATCCTCTTTTGCCTTGTTTAATAGGTGGTCACTTGGCGATTCTAAAAGAATATGAAGAAGACAATACCGCAAAACTAACCTCTAAACAATGTAAACTAAGCATTCAGTTTGTGTGAATATTAGAGACTAAAAGGGAGGAAAATAAAAGGTTGAGAAAGTACAATCCGTAGATGACCCAATTGTTACTAGCGCTGTCAAATTGGCATTCAACTACACTCCATGGATGTTCTTGGGGAACACATGGATCGCCGTTCCAGCCAAAACGACTTGGAAGTCCCAAAGAGCTCTTCAAAATTTGCAAAGCACTCACTGCAAGAAGGGGTTTCAAAGATAGTTAAACTGCGAAAAACATGAGCTATATATGCCATAACCACTGATTCACTTAGCATGCAAGACCACGAATTCTGAACAAATGTGAGCAACAAGAACCAATAGTACACAAAGGATGCAATTTCTTATTTTACAAAATTAGATTTACCTTCGTCGGCTGAAGTTTTAAACTCTGCCAAAATAACCTCAAGAACCTCAATTGCACTGATGATTGCATGACTTCCATCTATACCGCGTAGCTCAATTGTGAGTGTCCTTCCACTCGTTTGGACAGTTTTATTCAGCACAAGGGCTGCATAACTCCCCCCTGCCATACTAATAATGTCAACACTTTCAAAAGCAACATCACCATTTATCACTATGTCGAAAACTCTTTGCTGTTCATTAGTGATTCCCGGATCAATCTCACAAAAGTGAAGCCACAATGAATAGTTATTATTTGGATCAAGGTCCATTTGGAATGATAAATCAGGTTGTAGATCATCCCCTACAATGGCGGATTGATATAGCATCTCCGAGTAGTAGTTTGGCGAAACTGATGTGCGAGTAATATTATGTTCGGTCGAGATTGAGTGACCAGAATCTGCAAATGATGAAACTCCTAACCAGAATCTATCACCACCCCAATGGTTGCCCCCGTAATCTTCATCATATGCCGACTTCCCAGTACCACATGCCAATCTTCTTGCTGTTCTAAGAACTGTCCCCTTACTCCATATCGGACCGATACCATACGCATTGTCATCTACTTGAAGGATCTCAATTGTGAGAATGGATGGATCACCATGGCCAGTGCTATGAAAACAGGTAGTCAAAGATGTGCTGTTAGCAAATACCAAAGCATCCACAAATGACTGCTCATCAGTGGTGCTCCAACCAGACTGCAAAGAGTAGATTTGGGTCCCTTCTATCGAAACATCGAAAATGGGTTCACTGTCATAGTTTGAATCGTTGATGAGCGCAAAAAACAATCTCACTTGGTAGTGACCTCTAGTGATGTTACCAATGGTGTAGCAGTTCTCAGGGCCATCCGACAGAGGAAAATACCGAAGAGTGGTCAGATGAGGTTCGATATAACTAGGAATCTTGGCGTTGGCCGATTTTCCACCAGTATAACCAAAGTCTCTGTGCCATAAGGTACTTGTAGGAGTACTAGTAACATCCTGTTGAGATCCACAGCTTATGCGCATTGAGTATGGTTCTCCTATTCAAGAACAAACAAGTCAATTGAACTTAATAAAACCCCAACAACAACACTTCTCTTAACAATAGTTTATGGAAAACACCAAAATTTACTTGCAAATGAACTGAAAATTCTAACATAATTGCATTGTAGATCCATAACCATTTCTGTATCGCTGAAAGAAAAGAACAAATGTGATTCATTACGATTCCAAATCTTCTGCTTCTTTCTTCCACACAGATCAAGGCCAATAAATTATCTCAAAGAAGAGAGGGGGAGAAAAGAACAAACTATAACAAAAACCAGAATGAAGAGAAGAAAGGATAATTAGTTTATAAGCTCTAACCATTTTGAGCAGCTGCAGTCCAAATAGCAGAGAAAATGGCGGAGAGAAGGAAACACTGGTAAACAAGAGACCTAAGAGGCATTATTGCTGTTTGCAACTCCTGTTTTTTTTTTCTTTGCATCAACCCTTCAAGAACTTAATCTCTGTCAAAAGAAGAATGGTTGATTGTTGAAGGCCTTGAGAAGGGGAGGAGGAGAGTGCTCGTAGTGATTGTTGGAGCACGCGTAGATTTCTCTTCTATTCTCTGCAGTGGAAGTGGGGATGGAAAGGAAGAAGGATGAAAAGGCAGGACTTGTGATCATGTTGATTTTTTTTTTTAACTTTAATTTTGTGGAATCGTAGTTTATTCTTCTTGGATTGATTAAAGTTAGTCAATTAGTGGTACGATTTTTGAGATATGATGATCGTGTGTTGTCTGGCATGGAGTTGGCGAGCAGAGTTGACTTGGGTTAACAGAGGCTTGATTTCCGGCAGTCACGCCGGCCGGCACTGCACGATTATATCAAGTATTTATGATGCGATTTAGCGTGGACGTTGGATTTGGAGTGGGGTAATCAGTGCCGCACGATTTGTGCAGTTGAGATTAATCCCTTTGTAATCAACGGCTAGGCTGCAGTATGCACGCTTCGCATGCTTGTTTAGTTTTGGATGGGATTGAATTGAAACGATGATAGGGTAAAAATCTACGACAGTGAGTTGACATCAACAGATTAATTTAAACAGTAACTAAATACAAAATGACTCCTTGGGCGTCGACTTTTTCAAACCAGACATAAAAGATTAACAATTTTAAATTTATTATTTATCAGAATAATTAAATTATTTAAAATTAATTTTTTTATTTGAACTTACTGTTTGCTTCGCTAGAAATTTATACTCTGTTGTTTCCTGATGTTCAAAAACAAAGACTATATGGCCACATCCAAGCTAGAAAGCTACAAATTAAGCTTTTCATGCTCGATCCCCTCCTTAATGTTGCCCTTATCATTTCTGATTGTAATACTGATAAAACAATCCAATCAAGCTACGTACTCATGCTCTACCTCATTTATTTACTCTTGAGATGACTCTTTTAAGTCGCTAGGCTGTTCCATATTTCTTGTTCGGTAGATTTATTTGTAAGTTGTACAAATGAGTATGAATTAAATTTGTTTAAGTGATTAAATTTAAGTTAATTGGGTTTTGGATTATCGGATATGAATTTACTAGGTAAAACGTACTTATTTACCTGATTCGTTATTATCTATCGGTTGGTAACGGATCAGATTTCCCTATATATTGGGTCGGTCCGAAAGGGTTTAGATATCATCTTTTGACGACTCTTGGTTCCCCATTAGATGAAAAGGATTTGGCACCGTCAAACCTAAGCCTCTTGGAAGGCTAGACTTCTTCTTCCTCCTCATGAGCTCGAGATTGGATAGAGACAATGCTACAACAATTACACTTCCGCTGCAATCATATTCTATGTCATTGCTTTAAAGCTTTTATTCTTGTTATGCCATGATTCATAGAAACAAGATCCATGCGGTATAAGGTTTTACAATATTTTTCTGAGGCTTTATTTCAGAAGCTTCATTTGATGACTTTTGCCTAAGATTTAACTTGAGAACGAAATTTGAAAGAAGATCGAGGAGTGATGGCATGTTTAATTAGTACTTCAAGAAATAATTGTTGCATCCCATCTCATTTAGTCTTCCCCGGTTAGATTTTTTCTATTAGGTGGAGTTATTTATAAGTTGTATATATGAATATGATCGAATCTATTTAAGTGATCAAACTTAAGTTCATTGAATTTCTAGTTATTGGATGTGGATTTAGTATGTAGAACACGTTAGTACGATCTGTTATTATTTATGAGTTGATAACGGATCAGATTCCCCGATATATAGAGTTGGCCCCTAAGGGTTTAGACATTATGATCTTGATGTCTCTTCATTCCCCATTAGACGAAGAGGATTCGACACCGTCAAACCCTAAGCCCTTGGAAGATCAACCTTCTACTTCTTCCGCAGGATCGTCGAATCGACGAGTACTACACAAATAACAATGACAATTCTGCTACATTCAGATTCTTCGTAATTTACAATTTATGTTTTATTATGTTATGCCATGATTTTGTAGAAAGAAGATCTTGTTCATGTACTTGTATTTTCTTATTAGAATTCTTATTCGGCTTTTAGAATTCATACGGCATAGGATTTTAAATTCTTTCAATTGGTATCACATCCAAGTTTCTTTGTTTTCATGACAGTAAATGTTAGGGTTGTTCGTCGATCTTTTGTTTTAGCAATTTGATCATCGAATTATTATAATAGAAAAACTAGGAAGCTTTGGATTTTTTTTTTTTTTGAAGAACATGAAGACCAGCGAGTGAACCGCCACACGTTTATTTTAGGTCAAA
>JBAMIE010000002.1:6161277-6174383 GCA_037177295.1 Kaempferia parviflora | reverse complement strand
TTATCTCTTAGGTATTTATAGTTTAATTTTCAGTTACGATGCATTCAGCATTTGTAAGGATTTTTTTCCTCTAAATAGGACTCGCAACTAAGGGATGTTGGACTTCTGGACCGCCCATAGCGAGTGCTTCACGATTTACCTTGATAGCTGGTGAAAAACTTCTATAGAACTGGATCTACAGACTATTAAATGAGATTAACTAAGTTTATTATCACTCTATTTAGAATAATTTACTAATGAATATGCACAGTAGACTAATGACATATTTACTAAAAGAATCTATTGAGATTTAGACAAACCAATTACGATCCAAAGGAAACAGTCATAACCAGCAGACCAAATTTACTAGTCGATTGGGAGGATATTGAATCAACTGATGGAAGGAATAATCAACCAAAATCAAGTTGAGTTGATTTCGTTATGCAAAAAATTTCGAGATCGATGAATCAATCTACTGATGACGAACAATAACATTCTATAAATATCAAGCATGGGCACTTTGTTCCTGTGAACTCATCTTCATTAGGTTACATTATTTCATATATATTTTTTCTTTTTACATCACTCTCATCCATAAACGAAAAAAAAAAAAAGTGTCTAAGATTTATCTATCTTTGAAAAGGAAAAAACTTTTTGGTTTAGTAGTTTTGAGGAATGACTTACCTAACAAATTATAGATCATGGAATAGGAAGAGTTGGGAGTGGACAAATCACAAAAATTCTAGTGTAAGCTTTGTTTTATCTTTTTATAGTTGCGTATTTCTTTGTGGGTTAGTTAACACCATTTAAAGTCTTATATTAAACAAGAATGACATTTCAAAAAAAAATATATATATATATATATCTATATTTATATTATAGGAATTATTATTCAGCCACCTCTTCTAGACACCTATTGGGAGGCCATTAAGCTCTCTAATCTTTTTTTGGCCTCTCTTGTCTTCCCTAAAATCTACCAAACTCCATGACAAGTAGTAGAAAGCTCTAACACAGAACAATAACATTGTTGTTAAACAGGCTACCGAAGTTAGGTGGCCATCACCCATTATGGCCTTGGCTAACTGTTGGGTCGGACACATGTTGGTCATTAATTTAGATATTTAACTCTTCGAATTGATTAATAATTTTAGAGGTGATTGGTCCGGTCCCATAAAAATTTTCATCGACCATCAAAATAAATCGAAAAGATTCATGAAGACTCATTCAAACTACCAATATTCTTAGAGTTGTCATCTTACTGAAGAAAAATCCTTACAATGCACTATAGTTAAGATTCAACCCTTAATTATCTAATTAACTATTTAAAAAGGTCTAATTGTTACATCATTGCTCCGGGGTTAAATTGTCAACCAGCTTATTACACCCCTTTATGGTTCTTCCACCTATGGCATCAATTCCGCAATCATGCTATTGATGTTGCCAACTATACCATTATTATCTCTACCTTATGGGTGATATGAAGCTATTTGAATGTTTCAAGAAAAAAAACAATAAAAATTAAGCAAATAATCAAAACACAGATGATCGCAGCATCGAAATGGCAGACATCCAAGTGGCAGACACGTCTAATCAATTGTTTTCAACCTACGACATTCACAGTGTTTGATAATAATCTGGCAAATATGATCATAATAAGACTGAGACAAACATCACATCAGGTGTAAATTTTATATCGCATCGTATATGAACTCGAGGGACAAGATGCTCAATTTGGTGATGGAGCAGTAAGCTTGACCTTGAACTTGACAAGGGCTGTAGTTCTTTTAGATGGCAGAGAAATCTTTGGTTGATTGAGAAGAGAATTATTGCTGGCTCCATCACGTCTTGTCCATTTAGTAATTTGTCAATTTGCAAGATGATGGACCTCTCCCCCCCAGTCTTTTTCTTAATGCTGCCACTCTTCATTGTTCAGTAGGGTAAGCTGGAGATGTGATGCACCACCTAAGTGCAATAAATATAATTAAATTATAAAACTCTCTGATCTTTACCTTATTTCTTTTCCCTCACGGTTTGTTTTAGAAAAGAAGACTTGAACAAAACCAAGACGTCAAATTAGAATATGTCAACACATGGAGCTTTCAATCTATTAATGCATAGAATAATCAACATGCTACCCAGCTGATCGACATTGTTTATTCTTCATGCGACACAGCTTTGCGTTATTAGTGTTGAGAAAGATGGATCAACAAATACAGCATTGATTGAAGAAAGCTTCTTAGAATTACATTTAGAATTTTTACAATTAGACCGAGGTTAATTATACTGTTAATTAATGTAGAAAATCTTTCATTGGGTCGTCATGATGGGTCCTCTTCATTCTGTAGGCTTCCATATCTTCTGCAGTAACCTGTTCGAATATATTTGAATTTAGTACGAGATGAATATAAAAAGGGTGAATCATAGTAAGTAATTAGGACGATTAAGATGTTAAATCTGCTACACAAACTGTATGGGAGATGATAGATACCTCGTCGTTCCACTTGATGTTGTACTTCCTTTTTCTTTCATCTCGTTCTTCTTTCTTCCTTTCATCCTCCTGTTGAAAATAGACGAGTTTTCAGTATCTTTCCATCAGGAAATCAAAATCACAGAGACGAATCGGAAAAAAAAAAAATACTACCTTCTTCAGGGCTTCTGCAAACAATTTCTTATCAAGAACCAAATTATCAGGGACATCAGTTCCCCATGTTGCGAGTTGCTTTTCTTCATCCTCTGGAGTGTTGTCTGAGGCAGGCAAACATTAGAAAAAAATAACAGTTAGGAATTTACATAGTGATACTAAAGATGGCAAACAAACTGCATTTGACAGCTTTTTCTAATTGAGAAGAAAACTTCACTATGGTGAAATAACCAGACAAGGTTCCATTTAGCCAAAACCAAAGAGTGTAGAGTCTACTGCTAATTGTTGTTTGTATTAGATAACTAACAAGCATTTAAACATACCTTGAGTGGCCTCCTTACGAGCCATGTTTGTCTTCATAAGCTCAGTTGCAGCTTCAGCAGCCTCAAGTCCAGCTAAGCCTGTGCAGTAGCTGTTACGTATTGTTTGCTTGCAGCACTTGTAACCCCATTGAAAATCCTTCCACCATGAACCCCAAACAGTCGTGTGGTTGTTACTGAAGACATCTTCTTCATACTTACTCCTTGGAAGTGAGGCCTCCTGCAAATCCAGCTAGCATCATGCATAATTGGAATAAGCCAAAACAAAATACAAGTGTTATTGGAAAATAATAATAATTTAAAAAATCCTTAAAGCAATCAAAAGCTACAAATGAAAATGAGGAAAAAGTTTCAAATTCCCAAATTGCATCTTTTAAAAAAACCACAAATTTCTAGAATCTTTATATGGCATAAAGGGGATCGGATTAATCTAATAACCATACCTGTCCCTTAATTATTCGACCAGCTCGATCATATTCAATCTCTCTTTCAGTCTGCCCAAGAAGAAGTTCTCTTGGCAGTTCCTCAGAAGCTGCATTTCCATATTTCTCTATGATGGAATCCTTAGTTTTATGTGTCAGTTTCTCCTTAATTATCTTATAGTTTTTGAACAGAAATTCAGCTTGAGACGGGGCAGCTTGCATGTGAATATCCTGTCCTTTCTCAAATGCTTCCCAAGCATGTGTATTCAGTTGCTTGAAATCCAATGCTTGACCATTCATTCTGTTTTGGTTATCACCCTACATATAACAGAAAATATCAGTAAGATCTCGATAAGGAGAAGGTTGTTGTCAAACAGGCATATTATATCTTTCAGAAAGGACATACTGAATAAAACTTTTCATTTGGATCACTATCAAGTAAAGGATCCTCACGCATAGAACGAGTCTTTGGATCATAATAAGAAGAATTAACATCCAAATTTAGGAGGTATTTAGCTGTATCCTCTCTAATACGCAGATTCCTGGATGGAAGGAATAGCATCAAATTATTAGTGAACGCCCTCAAACAAAAGAACTTAGGAGTTTGACAATCTGATGGGAAAAGGACCAACATGTGATGTTCAAAAGAAATATAACTTCCAGTTTGATATAAATTTCAAATGGAGTAAGTCAGAAATAAAAATTACCTAACAGTTCCTGTGCTTCCACCACCTGTGGTGCGAACTCGTTTTTCTACCTTGGCAAAGTCCATCTGTTTGCTCTCATCAACTTTAGCCTCATCAATTTTAAGATCTTCATCCGCATCATCATCACTGACAGCGTTCTCACCATTCTGCAGGCTATTCTTCCCCTCTAGCTTTTTGAGTTGTTGTTCCTTCAGAAACTTTCTTCTGGCTTCCTCTCTAGCTTCATATTGCTCAATAACACGTGAATAAGTAGAAGCTTCATATCCATTCCAACGGTCACGTTTACCATCATAGTCAAGTTCAAAGCTCTCCACTTTCTCATCTGGCGCTATATGCATGTTTGTCCACCTGGATCCAACCTTCCGAGGTCTTTCCATGCAAGACTTCTTGTCATGAGTCATTGCTCCACAGCTAGAGAATGTATATACATATAGTTAAGCATGGAAACATAAAATCATGTAGAAGTAAGCAAAATCAATGGACAATTTCTAGTGTGCTCCAAAAGTTATATTCTCTTCCAAATGAATAATAATGCCTAATAGTCATCTAAGGTTTATATATAAGCAGTTAGTGCATAATGAATAATTTAGTGTGGCACATAAAAATACTTCAATTTGGAAAATAGGTGAATGAATGCTAGTGTTCTTGTTAGTGGCATGCTTACTCCTTTCTGTAAGTATGAAATAGAGAATATACTTAACGACATTCCAGATAGACAATAGCCACATGCAAATGTTAGGAAGAAAAAACCAGGCAGATTACCACGTAGAAGCTTGTCCAATTTAATACTATATCAAAGGTGGGAAATGTTCCAGAATATAAAAACTGCTTTACTTACTTTTCACAAGCACCCTTCCTATAACAATCTGCTTGATATGTCTTTGCACCTCTATCATACCATGACTTGGTATAATTAGGATCTGACTTCCACTTACGTTGATGCTTGAGACTCTATTCAATTATAAAAAAAATAGCAAGTTATCACAAGTCCAACTCAGGTTTATCTAGACAAATATAAATAACAGATACTGGTGAAAAGATACTTACAGGTCTCTCTGCATTGAGATACCAAGGTGCAGAGGACATATATTGGGGAATATGAGGATTGATTTCGTTTCCATCCTCATCCACTTCAGCTGCGACCAGCCCAGCCTTACGTGCTTCTTCTAATTCAAGTTGCTTCCGATGATCTTCTCGTGATTTAAAAGATACTGTAACCAAGGAACCAATTGTCACAAATAATTGTGCAGGAAATCAATGCTTGAGAAAAACATATCAAGATTGTAGTAAAATTTATAACGTCAGCCATAATATCAAGCATGTTGAACAGAGATAATATTCCTTAAATTTCATCACTATAATATATGCAATATGGCACCATATAAATTCAAAGGAAAAATGCTCCGAGCCCCTCGAACCTGCGCACCAAAGAGCAACTAGCAAAGGGAAAACATTAGAGACCGGGCAAGAAAAGGGTCCAAGCGTTGGTGTTCCGACGCTCAAGTAAGTGACCGGTGCCAAAGAGGAGGATGAACACTAGAAATGCGGAGCTTATGGATGCGTCGCGCGTATGAGACCCCTTTTATATGCAAGCTTTTCCCCTATGCACACATATCGATGCGTTTCTTGTAAAGTGTGTTCTGCCATTCTGACACCTTTCCTTAAGTGAGCATACCGCCACTGTGTTTTGTCATGCTTTATGAGCTTCAACCGTACAAAAAGTATGAGGCACATTCTCTCGTACTTGATCCTTTGACAATGGGTATACTAGACACCGAAAGAGGTAGATGAGGCTGATGGGACAGGGAAGCTTTGGCTATCCTTTTTGCCAGCCTGCTCGACCGGGTGTTCTTATCAAGCCTGGCAGGGCCTCTCGCTCAGTCCGCTTCCCCTAGCCTCGGGCAATGGTTCAGTCATTCTGAGAACTTAGTTATTCTGCCGACTGCTCCTCCGACCGAGCGTGGTGTCTGCTCGGACTCTCTTTGGTTCAAGCGGCTTGACTTTCGTCTTGGTAGGCTCCTAGGATGTTTTGGTCAAGGATGGCCCGTGGCCGGTCAGGTGACGGCTCTGCCCGGTCTGCTCGGTCGGCTCAGTTGGGCTGCTCATTTGAGTGACTTGGTCATCTTTGACTGGACCGCCACCTCAACAGCTCTCTTTACTCTACCCCTACGCTGAGGCCCTACCTTACACACCGCATAAGGACACATAGTCCAAATGGGTCAAGTTAACAAGGCATTGAGCAGTACATTACAATTATTAAGCATTTAACAAGATTAGGCTCTAATTAAGATTAGGTTATGTAGCGCAGACGGTGGACGTATGGTATGCTCTGGCACACCGCCAGGGGTCGATTCTCAGGAACTGAAGCCCTGGGTACACCCCGCCATATGTCTGACGCCTATGTACCTGCATTTACCTCCCTCCATATCCGTAGGGCCGGATCTAGGGGCCGCTGATGTGGCGGTTCCACATTTTTTTAAGATTAGGTTATGTAATTGAGACCGAAGTATTTTATTATTTCATGATATAACCCTACAAAAAGGATTCAACAAAAACTACAAGGCATCCAAGAAGCAAACAGTTGGGAGAGACGTGTCGTTTCAATCTCCTAAAGGTTCTCCGCTTGGTTCCGCGGAAGCTACTCAATGAAAATCATGGACGTGAAAATCCCCCTAACCATCTTGTTCATCTAAAACAAAATTCTGTATACGATAACAGCATTATCTGACCTAAATAATCAATGACAAAACAAATAGCAGAAAAGAACCAAAGGAATTGATTTTTTTTCTAATGAACACAAAGCAACAAATTGAATTCAACTGAACTTAGGCGAATTCCTTTTACACGATCGCTTAAGGATATTTCAATCTAACAAAACATCGGATAGGAACAAGGAAATCCTAATCCCTACTCCCCAATAGATTGATCAACATCGCCCATCTGATCTTCCAGGCCAGGCTTTCTCGATCAACGTAAAAGTCATAAGTTGATTCGAACTAGAAGAAAAGACAAAGACTCTTTCACCTGAAGCAGACGCCATTTTGCAGCGGGAGCGCAGATCGGAGAAGCTCGGCGAGAAGGGGAAACCTCAAGTTTCCGATTGCCCGGGTTGTGATCTTATAAAAAAACTAAGGCGGTGACCAGACTCGGACGGTCGGACCCGGTTAATTCGGATAGATTTGGTCCGGCTGGAGTCGGTTAAGTGATTGTGAAAAAAAAAAGTATTGAATAAATTTATACTGGCGTTGGATTAAAGGATCAAAAGAATCAGAGCTGATCCACTGATTCGTAATTTATAGTCCCCTAATCTAAATTAAGAGGATTGTTATATAAATTAGAAATGTATGTATTAGTTCTTTTTAATTTAATCTAACGGTCCTATTAATTATGGATCAAGGAAAAGATTAAAAATTACGGACCAGGATTCATACGGTAAAAGAATGTATCATAAAGAAATTATTTTTAGATTTGAAATTCCTAAATAAATCATGACTTAATTGCGAATAAAATTATAAATTCATACAATTTTGACAATCTCATTTATAAAAATATATCATATTACTCGAGGAAAGCTATTTGATATTTATAAAAGAGTTACTTTAGGGGTACTTGGTACGCGGGATTAGAAGGGGGAATGAGTATGAAATTTATTTTATACTCATTCTTAATGCTTGGTAACGGATAATAAACAGATATGAGAATCAAAAAATCAATTCATATCTAAAAAATTAATACTTTCAATATATTTGGTCAAACTGATATTTGATAACATTTTTACAATCAGATTTTTTTTTTTTTTACAATTGATAGTTGATAGCATTTGGGCCGAATGAACCTAAAGAATTTCGGTGAAAATTAATTGATGAGCCTAAAGAGTTTATAATGACGTGAAACAAGATTCTATGAGTTCGTATAGTTCTTATGATTATATTCATGCCCTCAAATATTAATTTGATCCACTATATTGAGAGCAGTGGTTTTTTTTAACATGAATTAGTTTTTAAGATACATTCGTGTTCAAACAATATTTAGTCAAATTGATATTTGATATCATTTTAATAATTAGCAGAACTAGATGAACACATTGAAATTGATTTCATGTTATTCCGAGGTCTCTAGGTCCATTAGTCGGTTTTGGTCGAAATTAGCCGATGGACATAGAGATATCAGAATAATATGAAACTAGTTTTTATGTGTTCGTCTAGTTCTCCTGATTATAAAAATACTATCGATATTAATTTGATTTAATATATTAAGAACAATATTTTTTAAATATGAATCGATCAAAACTGACTAAAAAAATCAATTCGACCCATAAAAAATTAACTTAACTAGGACAGTAAAAAGGGCACAAATAAAAGTGGGTACTTTAATTTGACCATTTATATTTGATAATTTTGATATCATTTAGTAAAAAGTTGAAAAAAATGAATTAATTTTTACATGTACGATGAATCCAATAATGATTTTAGTTTGACATTTTCATCTCAAGTTTAAAACAGTATAATCAGTATTAAACTCTTTAGGATTGGATACAATGATATATTAAAAATTATTGAAGTGATTAGTAGTTTGGTGATAGATTTTTTTTTTTTTTTTCAGTTTTTTACCAAAAAAAAAAACACACACATGGATATTAGTATTTATTAAAAGACGTACACAACTTTTAAATTTATCAAAGGGTAAAAAATATGAAATTTTATTTTTACCCCTCACTACACAATCTTTATCAAGTCCACTGTGGGCCTGATATTTTTATATCAGACCACTTTTGGTCTGATATAAAAATATCATGACACTTTAGGCCTGATATGAGAAATATCAGGCCCACTTTGAGTACGATATTTTTATATCAAGCCCACAGTGGACCTGATATTTTCATATCAGACCCAACGGGGCCTGATAAAAGTTGTGTAGTTAGGGGTAAAAATAAAATTTCATATTTTAGTATGCGCCCTTTGGTAAATTTAAAAGTTGTGTACGCTTTTTGGTAAATACCGATACTCATGTGCGCCTTTTGGTAAAAAGCTGTAGACTTTTAGAAGCCGACAAAAATAAGCATTGGGTTAAGCAATGTCTGATTTATATTTTTCATTTTTATTTTTTAAAAAAGAGATAGTATTTTTTGAAAAACTAGAGATTATTTAAAAATTATTTTTTAAGAAGTAGAAAAATATGATTTTCTAAAAAAAAATAACTCAAACGAAACACTCTCTAAGGGGTGCTTGGTAGACAGGTTTAGGAGGCTGGAATGAGAATGAAAGTTGCTTCATTCTCATTCCTGATAATTGGTAGATGGAAATCGGAATCAAAATATGAGTTTGATACCCCCAATTTCATAACTCAACCTCCCTAGGTTATCGCTAAACCTATTTCCTCTCAATCAAACTCATTACCATTCTCATTACTAAATATATACCAAGCGCCCCTTAAATATTTTAATGATAAAAATAGTTTGATAGAATTATTTTAAGTCATCAAAATATTTTAACTAGCATATTTTGAAAACTTTTCAATACCAAAGTGTATATATTAATGGTCTTTTTAATAGTCAAAATAATAATCGTGACCAACATTGCAAATGTGGTAAAAATCTTTTGCAACGTTAGAAATCAATGATAAAAGTTTTCGCTCATGATGTAACCAAATCTACATTGATCAACCCACGTTAGAGGGCGCTGGGAGTCTTCCTCGCAATGCCCATGCTTAAGTTACCGTGGGGGTCATCGAAGGAATAAAACAATAAAAATGAAGAGGAATAATGTAAAATTAGAGTCTTTGAGATCCCATCATCATACTATTGTCAACCTTCAATAGAGAATTTTACTCCAAAACCCTAATGGTCTATTAAGATCTTGTTGAACGCAAGTTGCGGGTCTTGTGTGGATCTTGTCCAAGTATATCCCGCATGCAACTGTGTTAGAGTTGGCCTTTGTAGTCTAGATACGTTGAAGTGGAAGGGGATCATTATTATTTCAGGGTATTACAAGTCTCCCTTTCAAATTGAGTCAAGGAGCTACAGTGTGAGATTCGACTAGAGTGCTCAAGTCAACAAGATGTCGAATTAGTTGATAAAGTAGAGATGTCGAGGTTGAGGCAAAGGCAGAGTTACATACATGGCATAGGGGCTTAGTCTACCTTCTCGATGTTGACCGATATAAAATATAGCTAACCTTAGAGTTGTGGGCTAAGAAAAAAGAGTTTGATTTTGAAACTTTAACCGAACCTTCATGGTCTAAAAATAATATAAGAAAATTGATCCCACCATGTGGGCGAATCTAAGGTCGAGGAGAATATAAGCAGGTTGACAATTGATCTCGCTGAGGATGAGGAGAGTATAATAAAGAATCCTATCTTGATCCTGGTGGCAAAAGGTCATAAGTTAACCTTGGACGCCCCACATGATCAGTCTTACAGTCATTTGTAGAGAGGTAAATCATGAATTACTTTGTCGTTGAATAGTGACCATTGCATGGGGAGGCCAGGAACCTATCAAACATTTCACTACCAAAAATTGACCTATTAATGACAATGCCCCTCTTTGTGATCTATCACAGAGAGGTTGGGAGAGAAGCTCAAAGTCGGGAGAGGATATATTACTTCGATATGGATTCCAAGAGATTTTTGTTTTGATGTCATAGCTCTATTTATTCTTGTTTCCCACACGGTGCCAAAATAATAGACAAAATATCTATCGCATCATTTGTAGTGTGGCTGGACCAGCCTATATAGATCAACATACGTAAGAGGGTGTCAGAGTCATCCCAGCGAAGGCCCTTCTAATGCTCAAGCCCCCTTGGGTGCCATGGAAGGAATAAACCAGTAAAAATAAAAAGGACGAATGTAAAATTAGGATTCGTACCAGATATCTCATAGTTATACCGCTGCCAATCTTTTGTAGATAATTTTACTCCAAAATCTCAACGGATTATTATATTTTGTGGATAAAAAAATCATAATAATACGAGAACCAGGGTCGGCTCAAGGCATAGACCATTAAGACCTATGTCTAGGGCCCCAATTATAATAGAGTCCACCAAATTATATATGCGGTATAAGGTCCTTAGGTAAAATAAAGTTTAGTCAAAATTTATTTTAATATTGTGTTACCCCAATTATATCTGGTCAATAATATTTTAATTTTTTAGATTTAACCAATAGTTTTTAAATTTTTTATAGATTAAAGTTAATTTTGATCATGTTTATTATATATATATATATATATATATATATGTTAGATTTGATTAATAATTTTATTTTTTAGATTTGATTGATAATTTATTTATTTATTTATATTAAAATTTGATTTATAATTTATAATTTTTTTATTAATAAAAATTAATTTCCTAATAAAATTAAATTTGGTTAATAAATTAAAAATATTTAATCATAATTGATATTTTTTTATAAAAATACTTTCTAAAAGTTAAAGCACTATTATTTCTATCTATATTTTATTTTATTTTTTCTTTCTTTAGACCATTATTATGTTGCCATTGTTTTCCACGAGTTATTATGCACATTCTTTTTCTTTTAAGAAATCGATATCAATATTTACTAGTTAAATATTTTTGGTTAAATAAATTTGATTGATAATTTATTGAAATTAAAATTGATAAAAATAGAACTTGATTTACGAAGCTTTCGCTAATGCGAAATTTTAGGAAAAGGTCTATTATAAGCATATAACTTTATCTACTACTCAAACCTATTATCTATAGGTCACATAATAATAATTTTACCATTATATCAAGATTTTCCTTCATCATAGTTAATTTGATTGATAATTTTTTACTCATTGCTAAATTATTAGCATAATTTATTACTCATTGCTAAATTATTTTATATAAAATATTTTTTATTTTTTAAATTTTATAATAAAAAAGTGAGGTTTGACATAAGATAAGTTATTTCTATGGTATGATTGGTCATTGCTTCCAATTGCATAAATAATTATTGACAATGTATAAACCTATCCTTTTAAGTTCTACTAATAAAATTAAATATCTCTAATAATATTTTTAATATTTATTTAAAAAAAACTTAAGGTCTTAAATTTTGTTCAGCCTAAGAATGATAGAGACGACTCTATGAGCCACACAGACATGCTGAGGTGGAAGAGAATTATTATATGGGGGTATCAATTGACTTTATAGTTCTCCCAAGAAATCATTCATATTATTTTTGTAGGACAATCTGCTGGAGATTTTAGGAAATTAACTGAATTAAAATATACCAAATCAAATTCAACTTATCTGTCAATATGACCTGAGTAGATAATCTCAGGTTACCAGCGGAGTTAGTTTCTGCCAAGTGCCGACTGGGTGCCCAGTGATGACCGAGTGCTAAGTGGATTTCTAAGGGTTCAAAAACTGAGAGGTCGAGGTCTGTGTTCAACGCAGTCTCCTTAAAACAGATTCGCCCACCTCCGGTGGTGCTGTGAGGTTAAATTTGAGTTGTCTATTTCCCAGAATACAATGGCGAACCATGAGTCTCCACCGAGCACTAGTGGTCACGATGAACTGAATGAGTACCCAAATGCTATCACAAGTATTCTACCGAGTAAGAGATGCACGACAGAGAGGAAGAGAGAAAGAGGGGGGAGGTGGATGGAAAGATTTTTAATTTTTCCTATTTTCCTGTCTTTTTTTGCTCAAGTCTCATGCTCCCTTTTATAGGGGAGTACCACTAATGAAGCTGTCAAAAAAAAAACATTTAGTTCTTTTTATTCCCACCAAAGAAATGTCATCATCCGTTAATTTCATTAGAGCATATGTTATACTTGAAGCAAAAAATACAAATGGCAAAATATTGGTTCATTTATTTGGGCAAACTTTGATTTGATCGGTCCAACATTCGATGCACACAGGTTGTGTTCGTACATGAG
Organism: Kaempferia parviflora; assembly: GCA_037177295.1. Taxonomy (NCBI): domain Eukaryota; kingdom Viridiplantae; phylum Streptophyta; class Magnoliopsida; order Zingiberales; family Zingiberaceae; genus Kaempferia; species Kaempferia parviflora. The sequence goes on along the minus strand of JBAMIE010000002.1, from coordinate 6,161,427 downwards.
TCAACTCAGTTTAGTATAATTCGGGCCCTAGATCTACGCACCCCTTGCGCAACTATGCTTGAGAGAGAGTTTCTGATGTCCCCACAAGTATATGGGAATATCGAAGTAATATAAAAGATTATCGTATCCACAGGGAGATGTGATTCTAAG
>JBAMIE010000002.1:6101693-6130479 GCA_037177295.1 Kaempferia parviflora | reverse complement strand
TTTTTCATATATCTTCATTCACATTTTGAACATTTTTCACCAATTTAAAATATCAATATATAGTATTATTTAACTCTACTCCACCCTAAGCCAAATGAAAAACTCTGCCCTTGATAATCTAAATTAATCTTAAGGTTTTTGTGGCTGGCTGAAATTTAATTGGAAGTTATTGTGTGACGGGGGAACACTTTTTTTTTGGAAGTATCCGCGCTGCACCTCTTGTGGGCCGTGGGCCGTTCATACATTGAAAATTTCCGGTTCACGGTTCGAGTACATTGTTTCCCTAATGAGCCGGTTCATTTACATTGTTTCGTCTTCCAATTTCGCCACGAGCCCAGAGGGATTCAACCCTAGCGAGTCAAGGAAGCAAAAGAGCCTCTTTGATTTCCGCTTCGAAAAGGTAACAATTGTTAGTCGGTACATATCTTAATCGATTCGTCATGTTATTGTCGTGCTCGTGTTCCCGATTTGATGGAGTTGTCGATTAGGGGATGAATTTCGTTATCGCATATCTTTATGTTTTTTTTTTTCTGCTAGATCAGTTATGCTTTCGGGCTCTTGAGTCTTGATAAAATTACGGTTCTTGAAATACACGATTGCCCTCTTCCTTGACGAGAAGACTGCATCTGGATAAGGTATTTTTTTAAATATAAAAGTCACCGGTTTTGTTTCGCTTCTGAATTCTTGGAGACTAGCAGTAGGAGGATTCTCATTTACTTCCTTTTTTTCCAGTTTAGCTTTGGTTCTTATGAGAAACTATTGGCTTTGTGTGATTTTGACTGTGCACTTAGAAAAGCTGCTCGACTGTTACATGTATATTTTTAGGCATGCCGTATGCCCATGTTTACTCTTTCTAGCTGCTAACCAGCCTTACCAATATTGTAAAGGACTAATGGGATCAAACGTTGGTAGATTAGATATTTTATTTTTTTTACTTTATGTTATTGATTATATGCTCTTTTTGACAGTCAACTTCTTGGCTTTCAAGATCTGATTGAAGATTTTAGCTAGTGTAAACCTTGATGTATCTATGCTAGAAATACTTGGACTCATAATTGTTTGATAAAATAACTGAAGTTGTCATTATATGATCTTTTTGGCTCTTGAGGTCGTGGTATACACTAACTCGTAGAAGAATTGTTAAAATTTGGTTACAATCTTCCATATGCATATAGTCTTTTATTGATTCATCCTACTAAATTTATTTTTAATTTGTTTCTATTTCTAAAAGAACTAGATTGGAAATTTTAGGCCCAATAATAATAAGATGTTGAAAGTAGAGGTTGGATTTACAGAAAGTTGGTGGAGGTGCAAGGAGGTATGAAAGACTATTAGTTTAAAGAATTCATTAGTTAAAGGTTGTAAAAATTGTAGAAAGAAAATAATCTAATGTAGCTAAAACTGCGTCAAAAAGTTGTAAACATAACAAATTTTTAAACCATAAAATAGGTTCTATGATAATCTAAGAACTAAGAATAGGGGAAGATATTTATCAAACTGTAAAATCCAGAAAATAAAATTTGAGAGACTTAAGTATGTAAATGTCTAAAATATTAAAATCCAAAAGCTTTTGTAATATTGCAATTCAATAAAGATGAAGAAATTATGTATTCTAAACTATTTAATAAACATTCTACATATAATTTTGATTTTATTGACTGAAGTTGTTTTGCAAATTTAGGAATTATGGATTTGATTCTAATATTAGATAAAGTGAGGTTAAAAATTCTTTAAATAAAATAAAGATAGGTTACAGTGTAGGTTTGAGTGTCATTTCTGTTGAAGTTTGGAAGAGATTAGGAGAACAATGTGAAATTTGATTGACTAAGTTATTCAATACAACTTTGATAATTAATAAGGTGCATAAAGAATGGAGGAATTTTTTTTATTACCTTCTTATAAAATAAATATGATGTATGCTATTGTTCTAATTTAAGAGATATCAAGAATTAATTAAACCTTGAAACTTCAGTAAAGTGTTGTTAGGTGGAGAAGACGATAAGATAATTATTTTTGAAAATCAATTTGGTTCATGTTTTAAGATCAACTATCAATTTTATTTATTTGATAAGGTGACTAAGGGAAAAATTTTGAGAAAAAGGAGGTTTTACATATGATATTTTAGTGATTTGGAAAGTTTATGGTGGAGTCCCAAGATAAAAATTGTGATGAGTTTTAGAAAACAAAGAATAACTACTAATCATAAATTGATATGTATGATAATGTTGTTACTAATGCTAGAGCCACTAGGAGTGGCAAATGATCTTGTATGGTTGTAGGTATAGTTTCTTGTATAGGTTATTTGAACACAATGTGTGTTAATTGATGAGATTGTAATTAGATTAAATTCAAAACTTAAATTGTGGAAAAGGTTTAGAAATTTGATGTTTTTTTTAGATAAGTGGAACCAATACTAAATATTTTCCAATAATATGAAAAGAATGAGTGGTAAAATTAATATTGATGATGATATCATTAATCATATAAAAGTAGGTGATTGAAATTGAGAGGAGTTTTTGAAGTGTTGTGCGATCATCATGTCCTCATTAGTTTAAAGGAAAAATTAATAAGATTGTGATACGGGGTGTCATAATTTATGTACAAAAAGTTAATGGGCAGAGATAAAAGGTTAAAATGGATGTGAGGAGTTATTAGGAAAAATAAAATAAAGATACTAATGTTTGAGAACAATTAACTGCTCCTCCAATACAAATAAGAGAAAAATGTTGAGAAGGAACAAACATGTTCAAAGACAGATGTCATAGTTAGTTAATGTAATAAAAAAAATCAATAAAGTTAAATATTACTAGTTGGCAATGATCACATAGTCAACCCCAAGTAGTTAGTACGAATACAGCTAGATGATGATGACGATTTGTACTTCTTTGCTAATCATTATGTGGTATAAACTATTATTTAATATTCTGTTCAGTTGGGTCAAGTTCATGATAATTATTTGAATTATTCTTTTGTGTTTAAATTAATGTTAAATAATCTCTTATGGATGTCTACATATGTGGCATTGCATCCTGCAAGCATACATTTTATAAACCTTGACTGAAATAATTAATGCCCTCAAATATCTAGTATCATATGTGATCAAAATAATTATGTCCTCAAAATATGTTGTATTGTATGTGCTTTTCTTTGGTGTCTGTGGTTCCTTTTTCCTGGGTTTTAAATCATTGCTTCTTCAATTTGAGTTCAGATGACGATAAAAAGCTACAAATTGTCTAGGTACTAGTTTGATGGAGGATCCCTCACCCAAATCCTTATCTGAAAACTTAGATGTGAAGCCATCTTTTAGAAAGCTCACAAGTGATGCTGCTGGTAGGAAGTATCGCCGCCATTCACCTATTGGTAGATCAGATTCATCTTCATCTGGTGGTTAGTAATTCCAACTTCAGCTACTTCAAAAAATTCAATTGCAAAATGTTGTCAAGAGAATTGTCAAGTTTGTTTCATTAATGTTTTTGACATTTTTTTATTTTTGCAGAAGATGCTAGAATGTAAAATACATCTTATTGATTCATTGATTGTTTAAAATTGATATCTACAGTCTGTACTGTTTAAGAAGATTTAGGATAATTTCCGAAGTGGTTGCAGGAGATTATGAATAGCTTTAGTTGTCTTCTGGTAGTAACTTATTGTGATTCCTCCACCTGTAAAAATTTCCTTGGTTGAAGAAATTCTTGGGAGTGATTATATATTTTGTTTGGTCAAATTAAGCAGCTTTTAATGAATATTTATAGGAGATAGTTGTTTTTACCATTGAAGAGTATTAAGAAATGGAGGCAAGTGTGTAGCGAGCAGAATTGGATAATAGATAATCATTTAGAAGAATACTTATGAAACATTGATGCAAAAACGTGATAATGCTCACGCCAAGCGTTCCCCATCGCCGGCCCCACGGTGAGATGAAGGGAGGTAGAGCGGCCCCCTAAGTGGGAGGGTTATTTTGCCACAACCGTGGCGCGAACCCTTGCCCATTGATGCAAGTCTACCACTTGGGTACCAACTCAGCTACGCCCATTTTTCCGTGAATACTTATGAAACATATTTTTACATAAGGTGGAGACACAATAAAGGTACGAGCTACCAGAAGCTTGAACAGTAGATGTAAATTTTTCATAGATCCTTGTATTTCCTAAAGTTGTGCCTAGCACCTAAGGGTTAGTAGGTTTGGTGTTTCATTTAGCCCCACATTGGTAATCATTCACTACTTTCCATTGAAGACATTCTACTCATTGAAAATTGAAACTTGAATTAGCAATTCTTGAAGTCTTGGTGGATGAATGGCTCTTGAATTTTGATCTTCTTAAGAGAGTAGACTAGGTTTTCCTAAACTGTGTGATACTCATGATACAAATCCACAAGACAGCTATCTTTATAAAGAAGTTGAGGATAACTAATTAGTTCAACTTGCTTGCTCAACTGAAGAATGACTAGAACAATGTTCTGGACTGAATTTTAACTAACCTTCTCTCTCTCTCTCTCTCTCTCTCTCTCTCTCTCTCGCTCGCTGATACCAAAATCCTCAACTTTCACTAAGTATTGTTTTTTTATTTGACTCTTCGAACTCGCATGGCATTTTATTAATTAACCCCCTAAAACAAGTCTTAGATGTTGCTTCATTTCTGCATCTACTGATTTGTTGTCTAAGAAGGCTACAATGCTATGAATGTCTATGTTTTACATATGTGAGTATGATCCCATTTTTGTGTTATAATAACTGATAGGAAGTCCAAGATATGAGCGGAGTCGTAGTCCACTACCTCCCAAGGATAATCTTACACGGATGTCTTCGGATCAGCGGAGGAATGATGCTGGAAGAGAGTCAGAAAGGGATTCCCATTCTGCTCGAAACAGGCCTAGTAGAGGCCATGAGTCTCAAAAGCACTCTGAGAAATATTCATATTCCAATTCCCATGAATACAAAAGGCGTGATGCTTACAGCAAGCATGACAGACAAATTGATGAGAATGATAGGAATTACCAACGGTCATCCAGGTATGCAAGGAATGACAGGAGTTCTGACTATAAAAGAGTTGAGAGACTATCTGGCAGATACACCAAGGATAAGGAAAGAGAGTATGATAAAGGTTTTGAAAAAATTGATGCCCGAAGAAAGTTAAATCAACATTATGATTCAGAGCAGGACCATTATAGGAAGAGAGAATCACACGACTACAGAAGTGCCAATCGCAGGAGCCCCCCAGTTTGTAAAAATGACACTGCAAGTAACAAGGAGCACCATGCAAAGGAGGACCATAAGAGGAAATATCATGAAAGGGAAGATGAAAAACGTGAGAGAAGAACTTTGTTTAGTCAACAAGAAAAAATTGGAGATGAAGCCTCTAAACATGTAGACAAGAAAAATCAAAATTCTCCATCAAGAGAAGTCAAAGATGGTCCAGCAACACATGGTTCGTGCTTCATAGAATCTATATATTCACTTCCTATGTTTCTGCATGCATTGCCCACGTTATCTACCAGACTGTTGACAATTAGTCTAAATTTGACTACTTTGTAGATGAAGTGCCATTATCTAGTTCTGAACCTGTTGGCGAGACCAATTCTACAAAAACGAATGCTGAAGCTGCTAACACTGTTGGTTCAGCAAAATTTGCTGCCATGAAAGCTGCTGAACTGGGTAAGTATTCTAGTTTTATAATAATTGCTTGGAATATTTTCACAACAATAATCTGCTTGGTCATTTTAATATCCTCAAATTTTGTAAGTGCATACAATGTATGACAATGAGGCTGCACATTCCCCCATTGCATTCTTAATTTGTATTTGATTATTTATGATGGATGTTTGTTTCTCATTATGTGGTAGTCTGGCTCTTTTTTGCTCAAGATTCTGTATATAATTCTTCAAGCATGTGGGATGTGATTTATGGCACTAAATATATCACTGAACAGAGATCTCGAGATTATCTTTAACCCTAAAACTTAAGTCCATTTGATTGGTTATGAAAAGCTTTTATTCTAGTGGTGGGTTCACATTGTACATAGACATAATGGTGTATTGAACTCAACTTCAAGGCGTTTGGAGATTTATTCAAATTTAGTATATAGCTTTTAGAATGCAGCTTTTTCTTGGACCATGCTTAGATTTCATGACTAGTTGCAAAATTTCAATTATTTGAATCCCCTTACCATGCTTACTTATCTTCATACTTTTGCAGTGAATAAGAATCTTGTAGGTTTTGGAGGAGTTGGATGCTTGTCCACTGACCAAAAGAAAAAACTACTTTGGGGTAACAAAAAGGACTCTTCTCAAGAGGTATTTAATGTTTTGACTTCATTGACAAATTGTTGATTTAGGTTGTTATACTGATGCATCTCGTTTTACTTGCAAATGCTTCAGTCCTCCAGTAGCTGGGACCTTCATCTGTTTTCGGACCAGGATCGACAGGAAAAGTTCAACAGACTCATGGTAATCTCTAACGTTCTCTTTTTGCGAGTAGTCAGTCAGAACCTCTATTTATCTTATGTTACAAGAGTGTCGTCAATTTGCAAAACGATTTACCAGAGAATCTCAATCCCCTACTGACACATTTTTAGAGTCTGAGGTTGCCTTTTTGGCTATGGCCAATTGTAGGGTGTGAAGGGCAATGTGGCTCCAGACGTCAAAGTGGAAAAGGATGGAAGCCTCCAAGCAAAAAAACGCGAGGAGCTCGACACCGACTTGGAGAAGCAATATACGGCAGGCCTTCGTCGGAGAGATGGTCGAACCGTTGGTCTTGGATTGTAATGAAATTACCGTACGCTCTTTTAGAATGGACACAAACATGTGCGTTGAAGATCTTGACAGGCTTGCTTGTTTGTGAAAGGCCAGTTCCATGTTTCCAAAATAGAAACTATACATTTTGCCCCTTGTTTGTGCTTTTATGTGGAGCATGCTTCCAGTATTTTTCATCAAGGTTGACATTTTGCTGTGCAAATTTGAAACAGATTCTTACCCTCATTTTATATATGTGTGTGTATGTATATATATGTGCTATAAAAATAGTTCAGTATGTTAAAATAAATTTTATTACCAGTCAAAAAGTAAATGAAAATGTTTTTGTTACTTGTTTCTGTAAGAATCAAATATGTTCTACCAAATCAAATGGTATGGTTCGGATTATAATTGATACAGAAGTATGTTTGCTTTTGAGTAGTTTGCAGCTGAGTGAAGGAACTGATTAGCAAAGATTGGATTGACACATGTTGGACCGAACCGAGTTGTTCGGGCCGGGCCGGACCGGACCCAAATGGCTCGACCTCTTTCCAAACCAAATCCCATTCAATAAAAGGGGATCGAATAAAACGCTCGCTGCCCCCTTGCTCTCGCTTCTTCTACGCCTTCGCCTTCTCTTCCTCCTCGCGCAGGCCCTCGCTTCTCTTCTCCTCCGTCTCGATCTCCCCCAATTGCTCTAGCGTCCGACATGCTCTTCTCCGCATGAGATCAATTGATGACTCAACACAAGAGGCCTTTTTCTGGCAGCAGAAGCAGCGACAGCGGCGGCGGAACCACCACGAACAGCAACCACAGTATCGGAGCAACCTGCAGCACCACCCCGGTTTCTCCCGACTGCTCTAACCCCATGAAGAAGGCTAAATCCCAACAGGTCGCAGCCTGCTCGTTGGACCAGGAGAAGAACGGCCTCCAACGCCACTTTGGCACCGACGTGCCTCCACGACCTGCGGAGGAGGAAGACTCGATGCTCGCAGACCAGGAGGAGCTCAAAACAGGGACTTCATCCCCTGTTTCTATCATGGGGGTCGCTTCCAATCTATCTAGGAAGAAGGCTACACCTCCCCAGCCGCCGACTACTAAGAAGCTCGTCATCAAGTCATTCAAAAGTATGCGCCTTTCGTCTATATATAGTTTGACAGCACTTTGGATAGTCTTTGGTTGGTTTCTGGGACTTGAATTTTAGCCTACAACCAACTATCCATTTATCGGCAAAAAACTGATTCATCGTCTAATTTTATTGAAATTCTCGCTGTTATCACTGATTCCCTCTCAAAGCGTAGGAGGATATTGGAGCCGTGAATCATGATTGATTCACTATGCAAATGCCAACCCTAACTGATCTTCACTCGACCTTGCTAGGTGCTGATCTACCAGGCTTATCCAACCAGACCCGGTGCTCTTCCAAAACTAGCTACTAGGTATCCTACTAACAAGACCTGGTGTTCCTAATCTGATGCTCCAGAAGCCGCAAAACAATCTTATATATGATATGCTAGACTTTGATCTCATAAATATGTGCATTCGTTAAAATTCTAGACAATTTGGTTCATAAAAGAAAGAGTAGAACCGTTTCATGTAGTACTTCTTTGTAGCGGAATGCAATGTATTAGACCAAAGTGTTCTTGTCTTGATATTTGGTTTTGATGAAAATTAAGATAAACTAATAATTCATACTGTAGGTGTATTTGTTGGAGACTTGGTGAATATCTAAAGATCGTAAAATATTACATCAACCAATTCAAAAAGACACCATAGTTTTGACGATGTAATATTATTTATATTTTAATGTAAGTTGAGTGCTTTTGTGATTCAAATTCCTATCTGAACCAATTACCAAATTGGGAACACTTTTAATCTTTGGAAGCTTAGTACAAACCTTAGAACACGTACAAGAATTTATGGAAGCAAAATTCTAAAATTGAAACTCATTGTTTGAGTTTTTGCCATTTGGTCACTCACTGACTTAACGCATTTGTCAATCAATCAGGCAGTCAATCAACAAATTTACCTTTTAAAAGTTTAAAAATGATTATATTTTATTCAATTAAGTCTACATCAGCCCTTTAAATCATTGCTATCGTCCTTTATTAATCATTTTGCATTTTGGGCTATTCTATTTAATTTTTCATAATTCTTGAGAGATTAAGGGATTAAAACCTAATTGAATCATTTAACTCTAAAAAGTCTTCTTTGGTCCTTAAGCTTTCAAGACCATTGTCAAGTGATCAAGTCACCCGGGAGAATAGTATTTTTTTTTATTCACTAAAATTTTAAGATCTATCCTTTTTTTATTACTATCATTTTACTATAGTCTCTTGTATTTGGGTCGGTTGTATCTATGTGGATATGAACATGGTGGAGCTCATTGGACTGCATTAAAGTGAATCTTTTGCTCGATCCTTTTTTAGTCCCTAGGGCTTGACACAGATGGTAAGCATATGGTATTCTCTTCGGATTGGGCAGTGGTCAAATTTTAGGGATTTCATTACCTGCAAACACCCCGCCATGCACTTACCACATGTGCTCCTGTTGAATCTCTCTTCATATGACGTGGGGCCGTTGTAGGGGGGTCGTTAATGTGTCGGTTCCACTTTTTTTTTTTTTTTTTTGCTCAATCCTTTTTCTTGCATTCTTTTTGTGCCTTACTCTTTTTCTTGTTCTTTGTTTCTCACTTCCATTTCATGTAATTGGTGATTGTGTATCTAACAACCCATGGCATTGGACTATCACATTCATGTTGCACAATGATCCTAAAACTAGTGTTAGAGCATTACTAAGGAAGAGTAGGAGGCAACATAGAAGAAGAAAGAAGGTGAGGATCAACAAATTCGACCATAACTTTGGTTTCTCAAATTTGCAAAGTGATGATTATCTGTTAGAAAATAAATTAGGCTCGTTTCTATTAAGCAAAAGCCAATTTGATGATGGAGGAAATTGAGACCCCTAGATAGGCAAGCACTTGGAGTTGTTGAACTGAACTATTGCTCCCCTGCAATATTTCCTACAACAAGGAGAATACTATACTGAGTCTGATGAACCCCCTGTTAGAGTATATATGAGAACTCATCCCCGATGGATAAGGTATATTTGGCATGTCACGCATTTGTTCTAAAGATATTTTAAGGTGTGTTTCTTGCAGATCTCATCAGTGATTCAACCCACTCACAAAATAGTTGAGTCCAATGGAGATTAGGTTCTATATTGTGATGCCAAATATTGATCTTGTTATTGTCCTTGTGGGATAGGTAGGGCTCTACCATAACCATCAAGTAATTACTTTGTAACTGGCAAACTAAGGTAATCCTTATCTTGTTCTTAGAGAAGAAATACAAATAAGAGAGTTAGGGATGGCATCCGGGTCACCGTTGAATATACATGAAAAAGAAAGTTGATAAATTGAAAACGAGATTAGGAAGATCTCAGTCAAAGAAAGGAGATGTGAATCTAAAGGTTGAGGAGAAAATCTGAATTGACTAGAGGTAGAAGAAACTGTGGTTTTGAGAGGAAAAATAGAGTGTTTATTATTCATGAATAGATGTAGTATAAATATACAAGGTATTGCCTAAAATAAATACAAAAATCCTAATTAATAGGAAACTAATTGCGTGATTGATAACTAATTACCGGGAATAGCTATAAATACAAGATATTAACATCTGTAGCAGATACTAGAATCATCAAAATTAGGATAGTTTGATTTTCCACACTCCCTCTCAAACTATGCGATAGATACTCATTAAGCCGAATATAAGATTAAGTTCACTAAATGTGAATCTGAATAGAGCCTTGGTGAGAATATCCACAACTTGTTGATGAGAAGGGACATAGTTCATCGACACAATCTTATCTTGTATTTTCTCATTGAGAAAATGTCAATCAATTTCAACATGTTTTGATCGATCATGTTGGACAGGATTCTTAGCCATTGCCATAGCTGTCTTATTGTCACTCATCACCTACATAGAACCTTGGAAACTAATTCTGAGCTCTTTTAACAATCGTTTTAACCATATTCCTTCACAAACGCCTTGAACTAAGGCTCGGAGTTCTGCCTTAGCACTACTACGAGCAACTACTGATTGTATCTTGCTACGCCAAGTGATCAAGTTTCCCCACATGAATGAACAATAACCAGATGTTGACTTTCGATCACTCTCAGATCCTGCCCAATCAACATCTGTAAGGATTTCCACGGATCGATTTGTCATTTTCTTAAAGAAAAGTCCTTTTCCAGGATCTCCCTTCAAGTATCTTAAGATTCTATGAACAACCTTCAAGTGATCAACTGAAGTATTGGTGAGGAACTGGCTAACACGACTCATTGCATAACTGTGTGTGAGGTAAATTAATTTACCTACTAGGCGCTGATACAACTCCCTATCAGCAGTTTCTTCTTCTATTATATCCTTCAATTTGAAATTAGGATCCATAGGTGTTTTCGATGGACACAACCACTCATACTAGTTTCACGAAGCAAGTCTAACACGTATTTGCGCTGAGAGACAAATATTCCTTGATGAGATCTACCAACTTCCATACTAAGAAAATATCTGAGAAGTCCTAGGTCCTTCATGTCAAATTCCTTGGATAGGTTATTTTTAAGTCATTTTATTTCCTCTTCATTGTCTCCTGTGAGTAATATATCATCGACGTATACGATTAGAATGGTCACCTTACCATTAGGGGCGTGCTTAACAAACGATGTGTGATCATCCAGCTTCAGGACCTTGGAAAACCTCTCGAACCATGCTCGCGGTGACTGCTTGAGTCCATAGATATTTCTTGAGTTTACACACTTTCCTTCTTGTCTAACCATTCTCAAATCCCGGTGGAATTTTCATATATACTTCTTCAACTAAATCTCAATTCAAGAATGCATTTTTCGCATCCAGTTGGAATATTGGTCACTCTTGATTTACGACACAGGATAGGATAACTCTTACTGTATTGAACTTGGCAACTGGAGCAAAAGTCTCATGATAGTCAATCCAATAGGACTGTGTGAATCCTTTTGCTACAAGATGTGCCTAGAATCAATCAACACTTCCATCTACCTTCTGTTTCATGGAAAAAAACCCACTTACATCCAACAACTCTCTTCCTAGGTAGTAGTGGTGTGAATATCCAAGTTTCATTCACCATTAGAGCCCAATATGCTCCAAGGACAACAGCATGTCAGCCATGACTTTGTTGGGCTTCAAATACATCTCTAGGAATCTGGAATTTGTCTAGTGTTCACACAAAAGCTCTAAACTTTTGTGAGAGACTGACATATGACAGATAATTCTGAATTGGATGCATTGTGCAGGATCTAGTACCTTTCCGAATAACAATTGGAAGATCCAAATTGAAGATAGATATCTGGTGATTCATAATCCATGGGCTCTGAACTATGGACTAATTGTTGGTTCAAGCTGTGCTATTTCATTCGTCACTGGATTCAAGCTTGATTCTTGGTTGTGCTCGGTCTATTCTAGGCCTTTTCTCCTCGAATAAACTCTAATAGACCTATCTGGAAGATTGAGATGACCGGGTGGACTGTTAGAAGGCTGAAGTTGGTCCGCCAAAGGAGATTAGTTCACCAAAGGAGGTGGTTGATTATTAATAGGTGGTTGAGACACACGTGGTAGAGTGTCAATGAGAGAGGACCAGTTCCAATTCTGAGATTCAAGTGTATGACTCTGGATTTCGGAATTGGAGAAGAATGGACGTCTTTCAAAAAAGGTGACATCCATGGTAGTGTAAAATTTTTTGGTTGTAGGCGAGAAGCATTTGTAACCCTTTTTATTCAAGGAGTACCCAATGAACATGCATTTAATTGCACGTTCATCAAGTTTACTTCTGTTATGGGGTAGACATGGACAAAGACAGTACAACCAAAGATTTTTATCAGAATTTTCGAAACAAGATGAGAGTTTAGGTATTGGTGGACAAGGGCTTGGAGTGGTGTTTGGAAGTTGATGACACAAGAAGACATCCTATTTATCAAATAGGTTATTGTAAAAACAGCTTCACCCCAAAATCTTTTTGGGACATTAGCTTGTAACAGCAGGGATCGGGCTACTTCTAATATATGGCCATTTTTGCGTTCAACAATCTCATTTTGTCGTGGAGTTTCTACACAGAAACTGTAATCTACAGTGCCATGGTCATTCAGATATGTACCAAGATTGGAATTAAAGAAGTCACGGGCATTGTCAGACTTGAAAATATGGATATCTGTGTGGAATTGTTCTTAAGCATTACATGAAAGTTTTTAAAAATGTTGTTGGTTTCAAATTTATCTTTCATAAGGAATGTCTAACTTATTCAGGTATGATCATAAACTAGTAGTAAGAACCAACGAGCCCCAGTGAGATTTGGTAGATTTAGTATTTTATTGGAACAATATCTCTGTGAATAAGGGAAAATGGATGAGACTGGTTATATGAAATAGGGGAATATGTACTACGAGTATGTTTAGAGAGTTGGCAAACATCACACCGAAATGAATTTGGTTTGTTACTAATGAATAGTGATGGGAACATATGCTTTAGGTACATAAAAATTGGATGACCTAATCGATAGTGTCATAACATAATGTCACTATCTTTATTGGAATGAAAACAAGACTTAAGATACTTGACTGACTGACTGAGAGCTGAGTTGTGTATCAATGAGAGGATTGCTTGCTTTGAAGAGATATAATCCGGAACAGAGTTTAGCACTACCAATCATCTTCCCCAAATCAATGCCTAAAAACACAAGATTGAGCAAAAAATTTAGTCTCACAATCAGCGATTAAAATACCGTTTTGTGCCGCCCGACATAGGCTTATTTTATCGTTCCGCTACCCGAGCGAAACCGGCACCGGAGTCGGGATAATTTCGTGCGTACAGAAGACAGAAGAAATAGGCAGCGTGAGGCGACGATGAGGAGGCAACAACGAGGTGGATAGGTATGATTTCAATTTGACCTAAATGAGCGAAAGCTGCGTACAGGAGGCGACGGAGGAGCACTGGAGGCATCGGAGATGGTGCGGGAATCCTTCGGCACCGCCGGAAGCTTCGCAGGACCAAGCCTCCGATTCATCTTCGCCACGGTGCGAAAGCCACGCCTCCATGGCGTTGCAGGCGCCACCGGTGGCGTTGCAGGAGAAGTCGTCGGACTACTCACAGGATGGCGCCGCGCGTCCGGTTTGTCGAAAAGAAACGAAAATAAAAAGAATGATTTAATTAATTCAAACATTTCCCAACTTAAGTGTGATATTTCGAAGAGGTTTTATAAATCCTAATTAAATTATCCTAATAAAATATAAAAAATATATTTAAAATTAAATAAATTTTATTAATTAATATTTTGAAAATTACTTAAATTTTATTTAAAAATTCTAATAAATCAGATTTATATTATTATTATTATTATTGTTTTAATATTTAAGTGGTGTCAATTCAAATTCAACTTTAATTCAGATTATTTAATCTATGGAGTTAACCTAAGTAGAATGTTACAAAATATCAATTTTAATTCAAGTTGTTTATAGATTAATTTTCTTTAAAGAAAACTATATTTAATTATTTTTGCTAACCATATTAAATTGTTCAATAATTGAAAATTTATATAAAATCAATATGCAATTTATTTTTAAATTATACACAATAAACATATTTATCTAATAATTACTATATATAAATAAAAAAATACTGAAACTGTATCGACACGATACGATACCGAAACCGTATCGTTCCGATCTGGGATCAAAACTTCGACACGGGTCGAAACTTTAAACCTTGCTCACAAGTAAAGTCAGAATTAAGTTTACTTATAAATTAAGTTTTCTTATAGATAGTAAGTTACAATCTAATTCTGAGACATATAACACAGCTTGAAGGGTACGAGTGGGTGTCAGACATACAACCCCTCTTCCAAAGACTTGGATTGTGACCCATTAGCTATGTGTACATTCTGAGAACCGTAATATGGAACAAATATAATGAATAATCTTCTAGTGCTGATTTGTTACATGAAAAGCAAAATAGTTAGTATCTTGATAACCTTCAGGGACTGTATTTCCAGTGACTTGAGACATGAAGATTTGCATGAAAGCATCCATTTGTTCCTTGGTGAAGGGAGATAGTTTTGGCGCATCACCGGTTGTAGTATTACCTCGATGGCTTCCCATTTGCTGGTTTGCCATGCAAATCCCAGCAAGTCTCCCTATAGTGGCCTGGTTTAGGGTTTCGCAATGTTCACACCGTGGGCGCCCTCTTCGTGGAGCAAGATTTTAAGGCTATTTTGGGGTAGCAAGAGATCTGAATTCTTGACAGCGGCTAAGGCAAAAGACTCAGACAAAAGTGTCTTGGTTGGAGTTCCCATCATGATCCTTTTTCGGCTTCCTTCCTGACGAACTTTAGGAAATACCTCTCGAAGATTAGGGAGAGGTTTCATGCTAAGGATTTGACCACGCACCTCATCGAGAGACTTGTCTAGTCCCATAAGAAATTTGAATACCCGTTTAGTCTCAATAATCTTCTTGAAGTATGCAGCATCGTCGGTACACTTCCACTCATTAGATTCAAAATGATCCTAGTTTTGCCAAAGTCTTGTCAATGTGGAGAAGAAGGGAGTGACTGATTGATAAGCTTGGTGTAGGTCGGAAGAGTTCTTTCGACGTGGAATAACTCTATGATGTTGTCGCTGGTTGAGAATGCTTCACGGACAGCATCCCAAATTTCTTTCGCCGATGAATAGAGGAGAAAGTTTTCTCCTATTTCGGTGATCATGGAACTGTTAAGCTATGACATGACAAGATTGTTTTTTGTTTTCCAATTTCTGATTTTTGGATCACCAGCAACAGGTTCGACGGCTGCCCCCGTGAGATAGTCATCACGACCACGGCCAGTTACAAACATCATCATGGACTGGGACCATTGAAGATAATTGTGGCTATCGAGTTTGTGACCGATGTTAAGGGCAAAGGAGGTGTCGGCTAGTGTTTGTGAACTGCTTGGTATATTGGAAGAAACATGAGAGTTTGTGACAAATGAATCGTCGGAGGTTTGGTTGGAATAGGCCATGGAAACTGAGGTGGACGATTAGAAGGAGAAAGGGGCGTTGTCGCTGTAGAGGAGAAGACAACATCGCTGCAGAGGAGAAGACGACACTGCTGAGGAGAAGACAACGTCGCTGCAGAGAAGAAAACGCTGGCACTGCAGAGGAGAAGACGACGATGTCGTTGCATGCAGAGGAGACGCTGCAGTTTAGGGCTGCAGAGAAGAGGATGCTGCAGTTTAGGGCTGCAGTCGTTGGCAGCAGAAACAACGGGTCCTAGGTTAACCTAGGTTCTGATACCATGTGGTTTTGAGAGGAAAAACAGAGTACCTATTATTCATGAATAGATTTAGTATAAATACAAAAAGTATTACCTAAAATAAGAAGCTAAATACAGCAATCTTAATTAATAGGAAACTAATTGCGTGATAACTAATTACAGGGAATAGTTATAAATACAAGATATTAACATCTGTAGCAGAATATTAGAATCATCCAAATTAGAATAGTTTGATTTTCCATGGAAACCATAAAAACTAAAAATCAAAATCTGATATAAGATTTTTTGTGAATTCTTAACATGAGGCTCAAGATACTTTAATTCTTGGTATCAGCAGTTCGCTAGAGATGTGGATTGCCCATTTTGGTGCATTTTCCCACCTAATCTCATGCAAATGAGCTATGATGAACCATGGATAAGGTAGTTTTGAGCTATCTGATAGATGTTGAACTTAGTCAATAGTGGGTATAAGCATGTTCAATTTAAGTCTCTGATAGGTCGTTTATTATTTAGACAGGTTCCACTTTAGGTCTCATAATGTAATAGGAATTACTATCTCCGTGATCTGTAATTTATAAATTATAATTAGTTAAGTAGTTTTCTGTCATTGGGCTTTACCTAATGATGTTAAAAATGATGATTTTAGGCCAATTTAATGTGCTAGTGAATAGCATGGAATGGGGAGAATGCAAAAAATTTTACTTTGTTTGCTCGTCGACTATATACATCATATCTTACTCAGACTTAGGAATGAGCATTTGATAAGGGTATGAATCTAAGTGGACATGACTATTTTGAAAATGATTACATATAACCAACAATGCATCAAGTGTCCACTTGACACAAGTATAGGGGGTAGTTGAAGTTAAAATTTTATTGTACTATGTCATATCAACACTCTGATGTGGTTTGGCAGATTGTGGTATGCCATGAATTCAGATAAATGCTACTCCTTACACTTGTTTATATATAGAAGTAAGACTACAATGATTAAATAGTCAATTTAATTAATTAGATACTCAATTAAATTAAAATTTTAGAGGAAAAAGTCACAAATATTAAATATATAATAAACATTTCGACAAGCAAACATTAGTAAACATCTTATCATTAGTGGAATTCATCTTGACATGCTTGGACATGTGCCAAATTGTGTCAAGTGTTAGCGTGATACAATAAATAAAAAGTCCTTGTTAGAGGCAACATATACGGCATTGTAGATATCAGTCATATCATTCAATATTGGATTTCATTAAGTTAGCAAAACAATCAGTTTCGGCTGTGCAAGGTGACAACCTATAATTTTACACAATGATTTTGTCTGTATTAAGTTACTCCTATCTTTCCTTATAACCCTGCAACTCCATCTTTAGCATTCTCACCTGTCATACTAAATTCTTGACACTTATTTTCTAATTCACAAACAACTGTAATTATAAAGTATGGTTGGCTGTACAATCGATTTAACTCTTATTCCATATAAAGTGGTATGGGCATGTCACATAATATGTTAAGATTATATAAGGGTCAGGTGATACTTGACATTTTGCGTGTATAGCCTCTTAGAAGTTTGTAACTTAAATATTCGGAAAATTCTTACATTTGTTCTACCTATATTCACAGAAAAGCAAGATGGCTTATCATTAATCTACAGAGAAAAAATAACTAAACTATTATCAACAGTTACAAATTTAACTAAGTTCATTCAATTATAACCTGCATGCAACTTCAACTAAATCAATTTTCAAATATTTGAGGTGTGAGACTTCTTATGGAAAGTGTGACCAGGTCACTGAATATCCATTCTTGCTAGAAGACTGCAACAATCTAGTGGAATAAACAATATAAAGCGCAGCCGAGTGCACGAAACTTGCGTCAATGCAGGATCCATGGACGGATCGGACCACATTGGGTCTATTGTACGCAACCTTACCTTGCATTGCAAGATACTGTTTCCGCAACTCGAACCCATGACCACAAGGTCACACAACACTTTACTGTTGCGCCAAGGATCCCTTCTAGTGGAATAAATAATATAAAACAATCAAATTCACTGTTGTAATTATAATCAGATTATAGAGGATAATATTTTTGAGTTAATCTAGAGTGGATTAACTAAAAAGTCAAGAGACTATATCAATAGCAATGCAAAAATTGTGAATTCATATAGAAATGTAGGTGATACCATATCTAAATTGGAAAGTTGAAAGATGAGAACAATCACAAAAGTATCACATTATATTATGGTTTTTTCTCCCTCTCAATTTGAGAACTTTTCTCAATAGTGTCTCATACCTTTGACATTCTTGGATCAAAGCATCTGAAAATACCTAGGTACCGAATGTGTGTTTTCTCTTTTGCGGAAGACATTGTCTCTCTCTTAAAAAAAAATTAACACAGTCAATTGGCTATGCAATTGGTTTGTAAGTAACATGAACATGAGAAATATATGATATTTATCTGCTATCAACCTTTTTTGGAGGCTAGTAAATTTTATAAGAAATTGCCTTTGTTTGAATAATGGTCAAAAATTCTTTGCTGTGAAGTGCCAGCCAGGCTACTGTAGTTAACAGTTGAAGATGTTTTTGTCAATTTTAATTATTTATACTGATTTAGAATGTTTTCTATAAAAACTCTTAGAAGTTTTTGTTCTCAGAACAGTACTTTCTTATTGCTTGCATTTTCATGTTTTTTAGTTAAACCTTCACTTCCCTCTAATTTTGAGGAGGACACATGGGCAACATTGAAGTCTGCTATTACTGCTATATTTTTGAAGAAACCAGATCCTTGTGACCGTGAAAAACTCTATCAGGTGGTTTTTGTGATTATCTTTTTGTCTTTCTGGATACAGTTTTAGTTTCCTTTCCTGCTAGAATGACATGTGATTTATTTCTGGCGCTTTGTAGGCTGTCAGCAATCTTTGCTTGCATAAGATGGAATGGAGTCTTTACAAACGAATAAAGGAAGAATGTGAAATGCACATTTCTATGGCATTGTCATCATTGGTCGGTCAGAGTCCGGACTTGGTGGTATTTTTATCATTGGTAGAGAAATGCTGGCAGGACTTCTGTGACCAGATGTTGACTATACGTGGCATTGCTTTAGTACTTGATAGAACATATGTCATGCAAAATCCACATGTCTTTTCATTGTGGGACATGGGTTTGCAGCTGTTCAGGAAGCATCTCACTTCATCTCAGGAAATAGAGCACAAAGTTGTCACAGGACTTCTGAGGTTGATTGAAAAGGAAAGGTATGTATGTTAAGAAAAACAACTTCTTCCTTTTAGGTTTTCCAAAAAAACCTAATTCAGATAATATGACTTGATTTTGTCAACATTTTTGTTTCTGGTTTCTTGATATTGGACTTCTGAGTTTGCTTGTAATTGCCAAGTGGAATATCCACCTGTCTTTCTTTGTGAAAGCCTATTAGTATTCATCAACTTATTACTGAATGTTATCATCATAATGTTCACTTTAATGTAGAAATGGAATGCAGGCCATGTTAAGTAAAATTGTAGCGTTTTTTGACTTTTTGTTGGACTTGCTGATGTAGAATCGAATTTGCTCAACATGTTAATTATCCCATGGAAAATTTTAAATCAATTGATTATCTAATATCTAGTTTTATTCTTACAATCTTACGAGGTAAATTGGAAGAAGATTAAAAGTGTAAACACTTCTGAATTCATCCAGACATACATTGAAATAAAAATAAGTAAAATTCATTTTTGATTCAACTATCTAATTAATATACTTTTATGGTTAGAAGTAAAAAAATTAAGTGGGAGGGGATTAAATGAGTAAATTCTCATTTGAATTTATTTCAGGATTCTTTGACATTTGATGAGCCATGTCAAGCTACACAAGAGACAATTTTAATTTAACTATTTAATTGCTGTAGTTTTTTTTAAGTAGATAAAGTAATTGGAAGAAAATGAAAGGAGAAAAACTAATCTGAAATTATCTCGGCAGGCTTAGATGCATGTTGAGCGGCTATGGTGTAATACCTAAACTATATCATTCCGGGACCTCTAGCATACACTGATACTTTAAATCTTTGCCCAAACCTACCTACCTTTTTTGTAACACAATTAGCCTAACTAAGAGATGATCCTCAAGGAAAAAATTTGATCAGACTTGACTTGAAAAGTTGCAGAATCTGCCTTTGGTCTAGTTTCTTCTCAAATTCATGTTGAGTCTCATGTCTCAATTATTACACTTTACAAGATGATTAATATTGCAACAAATAGTATCTTTAAAATATATTCATGCAGTCAAACCAAACTAAAATTTTACAGAAGTTTTGGAATTTGAAATGCCATTGCTTCAAAATCACTTATCTTAAAATCCACTATAGTTTGAATCCACTTCCAAATGGAGGTTTGTTTCTACTCTATTTCTTAATCTTGGTTCTTTTCAAGTTATTACTGGTATACCTTACTGATATATCTCAAAAGAATAACATTACAAAGTGATTAACTCTTGTTTGTAATCGAGCTGAACTCAAATTCAAATTAAATTAGATAAGTTGGAGTTGAACAAAATTAATTGATTTGGGCTGGTTTGGATAAGTTAGGGTTGAACCAAATTAGATGATTTGGGTTTGGTTCAATTATATTCTTGATTTATATGGTTTAGGATTTCTAAAGCCCAATTAAAAGATATGGGTTTGGTTCAATTATACTTTTGGTTCATATGGTTGAGGGTTTCCAAGGCTAAATTAGATAATTTGGGTTTGGTTCAATTATATTCTTGGTTCACATGGTTTACGGTTTTCAAATATAAATAAGGAGTTTAGGATTAGGGTTTTTTCTAAGATGTTTTCTTTATATCCGCTTCCCTTCACTCTCTCTCACAATTTCGCCTAGTAGCTACCGCTACTCTATTTTTAGTGGAAGCAATTGTTGCCCTTCTTGGAAGTTGTCACCATCCCGGTGGAAAAAGCACTTTGTTTCCATCTTCTTAAATTGATTCTTTCACTACTAGGGGATAATATGGTATATGAGTTTTAAGAATTGGGAAAATTATTTAATTTACCTTCTCGGTTATAAGGTAAGCCCCTTTTTCATGGTCCTTGTTTTTTTTTTTTTTTGACATTGTAGAGTTGAATCCATACTTATATTAATTTATAAGGATTTAGTTATCGAGAAAACATGAAGGTGCTTTGGGGTGATTGTTGAGGATGTGGATTTCTTTATTCGAGGTGGGTTTTTCCTGCTTAATTCTATTTGATATTTTTCTTGTGCATGATTAAAATTGACAAATCATAATTATGAGACTAATCAAATATATTATTTTAATAGAATTTTTTTTAATGAAAATATTGCATACTAAAATTGGGGTTAATGCTAAATCTCTTGGGTGATTTAATTTATTTTTAAAAAACTCTCTACACTCTTGCCTTTGTTACCTATTTTTTGAATTGCTTGCCCTTTTATGATCTTATTCACTTCTTGCTTCTTTATGCTTATGTACCATTGTTACAAAAAAAAAAATGCTAGGTTTGATAGAAAATGGAAATCTTAGAAAAGTGCTTTAAAGGAATATGAATAACTTTACGGATAATGAAAAATTTTGATATAAACAAATTAAAATTTAATAACATTGAATGAACTACTTATAAGATAGAGCTTTAGCTCCACCCTCTGAAAGAGCTATGTAACTACGTGCATTGTAGAACTTTAGCTCTGCACTCTAAAGGAGTTATGTGATAGATTGTATTGAATTAACAAAATAAAATTTATTGGCTCCGCGCTCAAAAAGGAACCTTGACTCTTTTGTGCTTGTGTGGGCTTCAACTATTATATATGAAATAGTTTTCTCACGGGGTGGATTATGAATCGTTCACCCTATTCTACGTGGGATGCATTGGTAGATTATGAGTCGTTCATCCTTATATATGTATGTATATATCTACATACGATGTATTTTGTATTGGGTAGATTATAGATCGTTCACCCCATATATATATATATATGATACATCTTTACTCGGTGGATTACAGGTCGTTCACCTTTATATATATTTATGATGTATTTCGTATTAGGTGGATTGCGAGTCTTTCACCATTTGTATATACGATACATCTTTGTGGGTGGATTGCGTGTCATTCACCCTATATATTCATTCATATATGATTATGATGCATTTGTGGATGAATTGTATAT
This sequence comes from Kaempferia parviflora, assembly GCA_037177295.1. Lineage (NCBI taxonomy): Eukaryota > Viridiplantae > Streptophyta > Magnoliopsida > Zingiberales > Zingiberaceae > Kaempferia > Kaempferia parviflora. Next base: position 6,108,250 of record JBAMIE010000002.1, on the reverse strand, counting down.
ATATATATAGAGAGAGAGAATTGATACCCAGTGAAAAGACTCTTGACTCCCTACTTGTGACTTCATCATATACAATACTACAAATATTTTGTAGTCAAAGAAAATTGCATAATATATGAATTTCAAAGCTCCACATGCATCTTTCGAATAGAAAAATATAAACTCTTAACTCCAAACAAAAGAAACAAGTAGTCTCCAACTTATTACAATAAAATGAATCAACAAACAAAACTTATTAACATGTTCCTAGGGCCCTCGGACAGTGTGCATTCATTCTATATCATCTCCTCGACTACTCTGCCTCCACATCTCCTAACACATCCTTTTCAATCCCATCCGCACCTGCATTAATTATGTTGTGAGTCCAAGAACCTAGCAAGCAAATTCCACTAGTAGCATAGGACATAAGTGGCATAATGAGATCATAATTTCGGACATGTGAAACATATACCTGTTTACATTAGAAAGAAAAAGAAACTAAACATATCTTGTAAAATTTAAGAGCAGGCATCATCAAACTTGACGTGCATTTTCAATGAAAAATACTTTAATTTATTATTAAGAAATTGTCATGTTGCAAATGTGGCGACCATTATTAGAGCACATACATTTGGGCAACACTGTTAAGAGGTATCTCTTAAGGAACATAAATCGTCTATCCATAGCTATTCCATATGTTCTTATCATTATGTCTGGAAGGGCCCTCCCCAAAGCTCATCCCAGGGCACTCATCCCGTATTGTCACCACTATTGCTCCATTTGTCCAATTTACCATATAGAGAAAAACACAATTTATTCATATCAGGACATGATGTAAACAAATGTAGTTCTTACTCTACATGCATAAGGAAACCTTGACAGAAATTAAGTAATGGCATTTACAATTCAAGTAACCTACTGAATACCAAATTCTGCCCAGAAATTTAGGACACAATAAAAGAAGCAAGAACATCACCAATCGAAGTCTAAACTATCAAAAATCTGCCCCAGGATTTCGGAAGCTATAAGGAGAGGCAAAACTTCATCAACCAAAGCTTAATCTACCAAAAATCTGTCCAGAGTTTTCATCAGCAATAGGAAGATCAAAAACATCATCAATCAAGGCGTAATCTACCAACAATCTGTCCAAATCTTTCGGAAACAGTAGGAAGAAGTAAAACAGCATCAATCCCAGCCTAATTGACTAAAAATTCTGTTAAGTATCTCAAACCAACAAGAAGCAACAGGGCAACATGGAGCTCAATCACAAACCCCCAAATCCGTTGCAGAAAAAAAATACAAAATGAATCATAAGCATGAACATCAGGGAAAACATTTGACAGCCCAATCCTAAAAAAAACAATAACAGTGCAAGGAAGAACAAAACCAAACCAAAAACCACACCCAGATCTGTTTTACGAATTCACAACCATACTAAGAAGTCAAAATACCATCATCAAAAGCCAATCAACCTCTCTCAAATCCGAAGCAGAGAAAGTCAAACTGAGAAAACTTTGTGTCATTCCATAACATCTAATTCATTTCCAAGCCTATCGGAGGAGCACTCATCCCATATATATATTAGAGGAATCTACTTGCCTTGCTTGCTGTTGGGAACTCCCAGCCTTGGGAAAGACCTTCGTCGCTCTCCACCCGAAAAATCGCTACCAGCCGTTTCTCCTTGTCTCGACGCCCAACTCCCCCTTTTCTTCTCCCGTTTTCTCCTTATAGGGCACCACCGAAACCTCCCCTTAATTGGGCTACAAATATCCCTATTAAGTCCACCTCCCATTCTAACCCAACTCGTTTAGGCTTGGTGTTAGATTAGCCCCCACTAAACCCCTTTCTAGAAGATTTCCCTTAGACCAAAATAAACCTCGCATCCACCCTATTCCACCAACTCACCTCTTCTTTAACCTTGTTTTCCTTTTGTCGCTAATTTATAATTCTAATCTAGACATTCAAAACACATGGGGCCTTACACCCTGCGCACCCCTTTGTCCGCAACAACATTTGCAACTCGGCCCACTTGGTGTCGTGACGCTATCGCTGACAAAGGGAGCACATAGGATAAAAAATCCCATATATATATAGGTAGCTCCTTCAGGGTGGCCCTCACTATCTGAAAGGGAGGTAAATCCCCGCCCAGCAGCGCATGTAAGGAGGGGATTGAGGCAACCAGTTGGCCATTCCGCGCCTGCTAGAAATCGATCCAAGCCTATTGGCAGCAACACCCTTGCATGAACAAACTTCGCCAGCCTGTGAGGGCAATATATATAATGCATCCTTCATTAAATAGATGGTGGATCATTTATCATATATGTATATATGTTTGATTTCTTGAAAAATTAAAAAGGAAATAGTTGTAAAGTTTAAAAGAGGAAATACGAAAAATGATTAAGTCGTCGAAGATAATAAAAAATTATGATAAGATATTAATGAGATTAAATTGGTGGAACAAGATATATTGATTAATTATTATTCGTTGGATTCCGTTATGAGATATTTTACATCATGCACTTCTTTCTTGTACCCATTGTGCATTTTTATGCTCACTTCTGAAGTTATTATTTGAGTTTTATGTATAATATTGATGAATTTTATTCAAAGGTATGCATTTAGTTAGTTTAGTTAGGTTTGTATATATATTGCTCTGACATACATTATTGCAGTTCACGCGCAAGGAGCGAAGCTAGTTTCACGGCAAGCCTAGCCCGTGCAGGGTGTGACAATATGGTATCAAAGCTTAAGGTTTAGGAGTGTGTTAGAGCATGTAGAATTAGTCATTTTATGCGTATGCATAGTTAGCGAAAATTTTAACTTGATCTTGAGTATTTCCTAGTATTACTCTTGAGTCAATTAACTTGGTGTTCTCATAATGATGGGGAATATGGAGAGATTGGGTTGTCACCATGAATCACGTTACACTTATTATCGATGTCGTGCATTATCATCCTTTGAAAGGCTTCAATTTATAACGATTGTAAGCACCTAAAAATCAGACCCAATTTTTCTTTAAAGCCTATCTCATACCTTTAATTATCCTTTTAATTAATTACATAGCATGCATGCAACAATTATTTATCTATGTGACTCTTCCTCTCCTTAAAAAAATCAACATCAACCTCCCTTGTAGACTTATTTCTCTTTGTGACTCTTCCTCTCACTTAAAAAATCAACATCAACCTCCCTGTGACTCTTCCTCTCCCTTAAAAAATCAACATCAACCTCCGTCTTCAAACGTGAACTCTTCTTTGGTCTACAACATCAATATTGGTCTTCTTGATTTGGCTACACTTTCTTGCTTCAAATTTTGGTAGTCTTCTCCTTTGTTTTTATGTTTTTTTCCTCACAGATTTAAATTGTAAATTATTTCAGATTCTTTATTATCAATTTTTTTTGTCACTAGTTGAAATTATAAATTAGTTCTAATTTTCTTCTAATGGTTCTGTTTTATTTTCCATCACAAATTCAAATGTATGATTAAGGAAGATGATGAAGATTTTGATGATTTAGATATTTGAAGTTCTTTTTCTTTAATTTGAATTACATATTTATTTGCTAGTGAATTTTATATTTATATTATTATTTAATATTTTGTGAACTATAATTTTGATAGTGAAATATTTTGGTAGAAATTTCCTATATATGTTTAAATTGTAAAAATTTATACCCAGAGCATCTTACTTCGATAAGACGTGTACCTCACCTTGCGCTGTGTGCCTAAGGCCCCACAACACCTATGCGTTCTTGGGTGCTTCACGCCTTAAATAACTATGACCGGGCTTCCCATTTTTTTCAAACCTTTATGTCTAATATCTTGTCCATGTCCTCTGTCGATTCTTTTTAACTTCTCTGAGGCTTTCTCTAAGCATTATGAGGTACTAGCATATGTGACATACATGGTACTGAATTGTTTTGTTAACTAACGAGTTATGAACATATGAGGGTCAAGCATGGAATAAAAAATGTGAATGATTTGAAAGTGATATGGGATGTGTTATGCTATAACTCCCTATCTTAGGTACTTCCAATATTTCCCCATTTTCTTTACCATTGTTTTGAGCAATTGCATGAGTTAGACCAATATGCCATATCAATTTCTTGATTGTTTTCTTTACTACATTCAACTTTGAAAGTAAGCAAATATAAAGATTGTTCATGGTAGTGAATGCCTGTTACATTACTTCATGTTTGAGACATAGTATTACAGATTTCTTTTTTCAAATACATTAGAAAAGTATTTTTTAACTTTGATAAGCATTGTTTAGCAACAACTTTGACGCTGGGATAAGTAGTTAGTCAATCCAACTTAACATAGTATTAGAGCATCGGGAGGTCCTATGTTTGAGCTTCTACGTGTCTCACTAATAATCCTCTAGTTAAATTGATTTAGGTCTGCATATTGAGTTTAGCCTCTACTTGCCTACTAATTAACAATATAAAATGTATGGATTGGTCATTTGCTTACCTGTTCAAGGTTTTGGTATAATTTATCAACTAACCAGCATAGTTAACAGTATGCTAACATGGTGTTTTTTTAGCTTATATGAACATGCCTGGGTTGATCGTCTAAGAATGGACTAAATTGAACAAAATTGCTGTGTTTGGGCAGCATAACTGATATCAAACAAGGCTCTTTTCTAATGTTCATAGAATACTTTTTAAGTTTAACTAAGTGGATGTTTCTTCTGTGTTGTTATTTTCATTTGAAATATTTGTTCCTTGTCAGGCAAGGTGAAGCTATTGATAGGACTATCCTAAGTCATCTTTTAAAGATGTTTACTGCTCTAGGAATTTACATGAACAGCTTTGAGAAACCATTTCTTCAAGGCACTTCTGAATTTTATGCCTCTGAAGGTGTGAAATATATGCAACTGTCAGATGTTCCAGATTATTTGAAACACGTTGATGTAAGATCCTTCCTGCCATTGGTTTGCCTGCAATATATCTATGCTAGTTTTCATGTTTGATTTTTTAACTATGTTCTGAATCTCCTTTACAAAATTTCAGTTGAGGTTACATGAGGAGCATGAAAGATGTGTGTTATACTTGGATGCAAGTACGAGGAAGCCCCTTGTGGCAACTGCAGAAAAGCAACTTCTTGAACACCATACTTCTGCAATTCTTGACAAGGTGACTTGGTTATGCCTTTTGATGTATTGAACATCACACAATTGTGTTTGTCTATCTCATTTTGATGGGATCTTATTATTTAGGGATTCACGTTGCTTATGGAAGCAAATCGTATTGATGATCTTCAGAGGATGTATACACTATTTCAGAGGGTTAATGCACTCGAGTTAATAAAGCAATCTCTTAGCTTATATATTCGTGGTACTGGGCAAGCTATTATCGTGGATGAAGAGAAAGAGAAAGATCTGGTTTCCTACCTCTTAGAGTTTAAAGCATCTTTAGACAAGATATTGGAAGAAAGCTTTTTCAAAAATGAAGCTTTCTCTAATACCATAAAGGATTCATTTGAACATCTGATTAATCTGCGTCAGGTATATACTACATAATATCCTGATTTCCATATGTGAATGTTTTATCTTGCTAAGATTATGTCTTAAATGCCTAAAGATTGCTAGGATTAGGTCTTGAATGCCTAAAAGTTGATGATATTTGCAATTTTGTGTACTCTATGATCTCCTAATGCCTAGAGTTCGTTCTATGTTGGTTGACACGGGTGAAATTTAATGTTCTGTCTGCCAACCAACATAGTGAGCATCCTTGATGTTGTGGCACAGCTATTGCGACTGGTAAAGTTTGCAAGGATTTGTGTCTGGGTTCTGTGAGGTAGTTAAATGTTTAGCCAGGTCACTGAGAGTTCTGAACTTCTGTCTGTGTTGTAAAGGTTCTGAACTTCCTCCTGTTTTCACAAAAAAAATTAACATGGGTCACTAGCACAGTGGGTTGGTACGTCCTCCTTCACATCCTAAAGTTCTCTTTGTATCGCAAAGGAAGTCTTGTGTTCATCTTGTCACAGAAACCTTATGGAAACATGGCATGTTGGTGTGTAGAAGTAAGGCTCAGGTTTTCTAAATACGAAGCTTCTCATTCCCAATTCTTCGCTTCATTGGTGCCCTTGGCATGGTATGCCTATATGTCTGAGTCACTGACATGACACTAGCACCTTCTTGTTCCAGTCAGGAACCAAAAGCCCAATTGGAAATAAGATTTGAAACCTTGGCTTGAAGTCAACATTGAAGACCCAAAAATGGGTGCAGATGTGAAATATATTGAGTTGCTTTCTTTCTTCAGCTGATTTTCTTACCTCATTGTTCATCAGTTTTCTTAGTGGTATTACCAAGGTTTGAAGTTTCGTTCCGTGCCGCCCGGCACGGACGGTTTTTACCGTTCCGCCGGGGCCACGAAACCGGCACCGCACGCCGACGAGTTTCGAGCAGCAGGGAGGCGTCGCCGGACTCGTCTGGTGCCGCCGGAGGTGTCGCCAGACGCTTCAGGCGGTGCCGGAAGCGTCACTGGGCACCTGCAGCAGGCGCAGGAGGCGTCACGACGCGACGCCTCCTGGCGGAGCCGGAAGCGTCGCCGGACGCTTCAGGTGCCGCCGGAGG
>JBAMIE010000002.1:5996342-6009625 GCA_037177295.1 Kaempferia parviflora | reverse complement strand
ATGACACGGTCTATGCCTCATTGATCAATCTAGATATCAAGGATAGAAGGACTGAGTCATGCAAGATAATAGACACGGAAAAGTTATGCCGGATCTTACATTCTCGTCACTTGGGTAACAATGATGCATTGCTAGGTGTCACTCATTGTTTATATTTCTAAAATGATTTTAGAAACATTGCCAACGTTACGAGAACCTATTGGGTCACACACAAAGAACATGTTGATTTAGAGATGTATTGATTTTAGTCTGACTAATAAATGACACTAGTGCTAGTGAGAGATTGTTGGTATTAGCCCTAAGAGCCAATTATGAGTTGATTAGGCTTGTAAGGTTCATGTGATAAACTATTGGACTAATACATTGAGTCAAAGGCAAGGAGATAGCAATCGAGGCCACCTTGGGCATATAGCAGCTGAGGCCACCTCGGGCATATATAGCTGGTCACCTCGGATAGATAGCAGCCGATGTCACCTTGGACAGATAACACCCGAGGCCACCTCGGGCTTGTAGAACCGAGGTCACCTCGGACAAGTAACATCTGATGGAGCATTAATATCAGGTTCATGCGATGAACTATTGGACTAATACATTGAGTCTAATTTGGATTTGTTCATTTTGAGTTAGACTCAAGTTAGACTCATTAAGTTAGACTCAAGTTAGGCCGATTGAATTAGACTCAATATACTCATCATGAAAGATGAATGACCTATTTTGACTTGATCATGAGGAGGAAGACTACGAGTCACATATTTATGGAGGAAGACTAAGAGTCACATATTAGATTAATGGAGCATTAATATCAATAATGAGCTTTGATTAAATAAATACCAAAGGAGTTTTGAATTCATTTTTCCAAAGTAGGCAAAAATAGGCGAAAGTAAATTTCCCTTCTTCCTTAGTCTTCTTCTTCCTCTCCCCGACTTGGCCAAAATCTATTTTGTGGCTAGCACCACAATTTAATTTTCCTTCTCCAAATCTTTGTTCGTGTGATTACCGTAAAGGCATGAACACTTGATCGCGTTAAGATCCGAGAAGTTTGAAGAAGGTTACTGTCGGGATTGCGAAGAGCACGCAACGAAGGTAAAATATATCTATTCTCTTTGATAGAGTATAACTTAGATATAATTTCCTTCGCATGGATCTTCTAGTAATGACTAGATTTCATTTTTCCGCTGCGCTTTTCTGCGTGTTTAGCGATCTAGTTCCCTTCATTTACATCATATTCTAGTTGTATACTTAGGCTGGTACCTATAAGTATACTCGTATATACTTATGCGAGTGTATATACGTCAACGAGACTATACCTACATATACATGAAAGATATCATATCCTACTAGAGGGATAGAGTATTCCACTAGGTTATCTCCTTTGGATCGACCCCCATAACTACTTCATTTCGAACCCGTTGATTTACAATTTTCATGATAATACAAGAGAGTTAGATGAGATATTATGACTAGATTAATAGGATTCTCGTGGTTAAGATTTGTTACTATTTGTACTTGCTACTGTTGTATTTGGATACATGTTGTTAGACTTGTTACTTATTGCATTTCTACGCATTTGAACTGCCTATTAGATCAGATAATGGTATTGAGCTATCGCACATAGACGGTAACTAGATAGTTGAGTATCCTACTAGTCCCTTATCATTACATTATTATACCCCATCAACCATTGTCTCTCATTCGTGGTTGAGAGAGTCGTTAGCGACCGATGGTATATCCTATCAACTATTGTCTTCCATTTATGGTTGAGAGAGTCGTTAACGACCGTTAGTATATCCTGTTGACTATTATCTCTCATTCATTGTTGAGAGAGTCGTCAGCGATTGTTGATTATTCTATCAACCATTGTCTCTCATTCATAGTTGAGAGATACATAGAACTACCAATGAAACATTCGTGATAGTGAGTTCGCGTGCAATCTATAGCTAGATAGCCCTATCTACCCACAAGATTGTACATGGTTGCGAGTTCACCCGTAGATAGTGACTATTTACTTACCTTATATACCCACAGTACCATCCGTGGTAGAATATTTCTCCTACAGTCAATGTAGAGTATTTCTCCTGCAGTTATTGCTTGTTATATGTTGGTCATGTATTTGTTCGTGTAGGTTGGGATGTACTGCATGTACTCCTGATTTATTGGTTATACATGATTGAGCAAGTTAGTAAGTATTATGCTATTGGTTATGCTTTTAGTTAAAAGATTATATTATATTCATACTCTTATTTTTTAGTAAGTATTTTACCAGAGACTGCTTCCTTTAATCTTCTTATATTTAGTATCATGACTATCTATCTTATACCTGAATATTTTCTACTCACTACCCTTTACTTTTCCTTTTATTTTTAGATTAACAGGTAGATGATGTACTATATCACTTGGAGGTCCTATGTCATGCCCCGAGGGTAAGCTTATCTGATAAAACTCGGACAATACCTTCCTTATAACAGTGACAATATAAAACCCGGATACAATGCCAACAAGGCAAAAATACCTCAGCTAGCAAGGCTGGAATAAGATCCACAACCACACAGTTTATACCCAGCCCACTCAGCTGGCAATAATCACAACCACATAGTTATAGATAAAACAGTCTACACGACTAAAATCAAATACAACAGAAGATAAATAAAATACTCACATAGCCCACATGGCTGGTACAACACAAAACCACACAATACATGTCGGCATAACTTACACATCATAGATACAAATCTGAACACAATAGCCACAAGGCTAAAATCCACGAACGGATCAAAACTAATACATAACCAAGCGCTAAAACAAAGTACCAACAACATGATAAGAAACCACGATGAAAAATGATCTCTGATGTGATGTGGAACTAGCAACCAGGATCCTCCAAACGACTCCTCAAACATCTACTTGTTACATTGTGAATGAAAAAACCAGTACAAGGAGTCGTGAGTATGGATCATTCAGCGGGTAATAGATAAAACAGTGAACGGTCAAAATAGTACAAGATACAGAGGTCAAATGTATACAGTCTCAAAGGTAAAAACACACCATGATATGATAACATCTACTACATAATCAACCAACTCTGTAAATGATACCATAAGTAGTGTCCGGTAATGATCATCATGAATATAACATATCAATAGTATGTATTTGTCGAAGTATAGGAATAAACCGTCATATGTGGGAGAAACTCTCCACCATAAACAAACTATCATATGTGGCAGCAACGCTCCACCACAAGTCAATATATAATATGTGAAAGCTGTAGGATTGAATAATACGATAGAGGGGGGTGAATATCATTCGCGAAAAATACAGAATGACGCAGCGGAAAAGTAAAAGACACAAGTTATTTTACTTCATTCGGAGCCGACTTCAACTCCTACTCGAAGGCCCGCACCTGGGTGCTTTCGTTGCACAACACTATAAATTCGAAGATAGTACAAATTACAGTTTTAAACTTTCAATATTAAACAGTTACCAACTCCAAAATAGCTTTCGGATGAGACCGGGAGTTGGCGTTGGCTGTCGGCAGCGGTCGGAAGTCCAGAGCGGCAGCACCTCAGTAGTAGCGTAGTCTTAGAGTACTCGGAAGCAGCAGAACACCCATGAGATCTTTGGAAGTTGTGTTTTGAGCTACTGATCCCGAAATGCTTATATAGCAGTTCTGAAGGCGCCTTCAGCGCCTCTGAAGGCACCTTCAGCGCCTCTTAAGGCGCCTTCATTGGGATAAAACTTTATCCCCGAAGGCGCGACCGTTATCCGCGATGAAATCCAAAAGTTATCGGTGGGAAGGCGCCTCCCGAGGGCGCCTTCAGAGCCCAAGGCGCATCCCTAAGGCGCATTCTGGAGGCGCCTCCAGCGCCTTCTGGAGGCGCCTTCAGCGCCTCTAGAGGCGCCTTCAACACTGTTCATCCGTGGTCAAACTGTACTTTTGACCCTGCAAAACAATGTTAAAGGCACAGAAAATATCTACCCTGCAAAATAGAGTTAGACCAATGAAACAAAAGTAGTAATTAAGTTTTGTCCCTCTAGGACCAAAACTTAGTCAAAGAACTCAACATAGGTTCCCAAAATGGGTCTAAGCTGGCCCGACGCTTATATGTTCCTTTGAACAGGAACGCGTCCTCACTGTCACTCTCTTCCAGTGACTTACCTCATTTACCTTCCGGAATCAAACATCAGGAATACTAACACCGGAATCGGACATCCGGATCTCTACACTAGGAATCGGACATCCTGGATCGCCACAGTAGGAATCGGACATCCTGGATCGCCTACACCAGAATCACACATCTGGATCTTCCACACCGGGAATCGAACATCCCGGATCACTCACACTGGGAATCGAACATCCCGGATCATAGACACTGGGAGTCAAACGTCCCGGATCGAGACACCGGGAGTCGAACGTCCCGGATCGTTGCCAGATTCGAACTTCTAGACTTTTCCTTCAAACTCCACAATCTTGTTAGATCACACAGAGTCTAACTTTAACCTATTTGTCATTTATCAAAACACAAATTTGACTATTAGTGTAAATTGCACCAACAATCTCCCCCTTTTTGATTGAATGACAAGCTAAGTTAAAGTTAGAAAATATAATAGCATTAAATCATTAAGTTGTAATAAATAAAAATTTTAAAATGAAGTTGCAACTAGAATTATCTTTCTAACATTTTTTTTTTAAATTTTGTAACTTTACCCTAACTCTCCCCCTTTAGCATTCATAAAAAAAACATAGGGAGGTAAAGTTAGAAATTACAATCAACAAACCATAAGCAGATTAGGGAAAAGCCTTAAGTAGCATTTTGGATAAAGTGATTTCAAAAATTGAATCCACAGTCCACAATTCTACAGTATTTTCAAAATCATTTAAAAAAAATAACTTTGTATCCATTTAAAAAAATATTTAAATTTCCACAAGAGATTTATTTAACCTTTTTTAAGTGATTTCAAAATAAATTTAGAAAAATAGTTTTGTGAAATTTTTAAAAGGTCAACAAAATAAGTATTTTTGAACCTAGAAAATTACTTTGAAGTTAAGAAAACATTTAAAGAGTTAGGTATAAAACTTTTTGGAAACTGCTTTTTCTAAGTATGCTCCTTAGTAAAATAGTTAATGGCTCCCCCTGAGATAAGCATTTGGTAAACCTAGAGTAATAATTAAAGCATTTCCGACTTCAAAAAAAGTAGTTTGAAAATTATTAGTTTTGAAAATACGGGTTTGGAAGCTCCCCTGAATCTATTATAGGTTGAAAAAAATAAAAGAAATATTTCTAACTTAAGTTCACTCTTCCCATTTAGCACACATCAAACAATTAAAGGTCACTTGAGGTCTTTTAGATGTTGCACCAACAATAACTTTAGAATTTTCATAATCAAGACATATTTTTAAAGTATTGTAAAAAGAAGTTTTAAGTACATGCTTTAAGAGAAAGGAATATTTTAAAAGATTTTTCAAATTTATTCAATCTTTGAAGAGAAATTTCTAAGTGAATTTTGAAAAATATTATTTTCAAAAATATCTAATGATTTTAAAAATTTTCTAAGTAATTTTGAGAAATAAAATTTAAAAGATTTTCTAAATAGTTTTGAGAAATTCAAATGAAGTTCAAAGAATATTTAAGTTATTTTTGAAGTCTCCTAATTATTTTGAAAGATAGAGATGAAAACACTTTAAAATAATTTATTTTCAAAATAACCCAAGTATAATTTTTGGTAGTTTTTGTAAAAAGTGTGTTTTCAAAATAATCTGAATGTTTTTGAAATAGTTTTACTAAGTGTTTACGAGAAGGTGAGCTTCAAAAGATTTTTCCAAAATTTCTAAGTGAATTAAAAGATATTTTCCAAACAGTTTAGGTGTTTTTCAAAATTTTCTAAGTGCTAAGTACTTTTTGAAAGACACAAAAAAAATATTTTCAAAATCTTGGTGTTGTGTTTTTTTTTTTTTTAAATTAAGGTAATTTTGAAATAAAAGTTTTCAAAACATGTTTGTAAAGCTAAATTTTGAAAACAAAAATGGTTAGAACTTTTAAATATTAGTTTAAAGCTCCCCTTGAACCATAATACCTTATTAACTTCATATACTCCTTTTTTATCATATAAGTAAATAGTAATTTTTAATTTATGAAATTAATTCCTCCCCCTGAATATTACCTAAGCATCTTACACCAATCTGTATTCAGAATACACAAGCAAGGTAGACCTAGTGTGCTTGTGAGATGCCGGTTATCTAAATTGATAGGAACATGATTTCTAGGGTTCAGGCCTACGCTAAGGTCATGTAATAGTCAAAATAGGAAATAAAAAAATATTTTTCCTTGAATTTGAAAATAATTATTTGAAGTGAATGAAAGGAAGAGCAATTTCATCCTAGTCTATTAAGCACATTCCAAGTTATCTATGCAGATTGTGTAAAATACGACCAAAACAATGGTAAAATAATAAATATTATTGGACGAATAACCTTCGTGGAATTTTCAGGAATTATTAGAAATTTTTTGAGAATTAATTGGAGGTTATATGATGGGTTTTGTGGGGATATCCAATTGGGCTTCGGAAAAGCCTCTTTGGAATACCCATTTAGTGGGAGTTGATTAAGAATGAAACTTAATGTTTAATTAATCAAACCCTAAGTTTATAAAGCCGCCGATTCTTTTCTTCTTCGTTGACACCCCTTTCTCCCTTATTCCATCTCCTGATCACGAGTCACCCTTTTCTCTTCACGCGACCACTGCCGACCCGATAGCATCGCTGCCACCTCTTCACCGGGCAGCGGCGAGTTCCACAGGGGTGCTAGGCGATTCCCTTCCTCCCTTCGTTCCTCTTTTCGTTCCTTCACAGAGCGACGACCGGTGACTGACGCCACTGTCGGAGGCCGACACCCCTCTTCGGTCTCCTCTCCACGTGACCATCGAAGACTGCCCTCTCTCTTTCACGGGCTCTCCTCCGGCCAAGGTGAGGAGGCATCGTCGCCCCTCTTCCTCCGACCCCTCGCAGCTAATTTTCGCAGTCAGCTCACGCCGAACAGGTCACCACCGAGCACAACTCTCGCTAGTCTTCATTGCTTGATCCGCCGGCGTCTACTCTCTATCTCCTACTCTGCTGGTTGGAGTTTTGCTGCCACCTTAAGGTAATCAGCAACTAAATCTCTAAATTTTTGGTTCTGGCAGTGAAGGGAATGGTCGGCTTAAGCTAAGTTAGGGGAGAGACTGGGCAGAGGGGATTCCTTCACCTTCCTAGCAGCACGAACCTATTAAGCTAGGTAATCATCGTTTCTAGTCCTCAATCTGAATTAAGTAAGGCTGAATTAGTGATTTGGGCTGCACAAACTGTTAAACAGCGCCGGATCTGGAGATTTGGGCAGGTTGTTGATCATAGCAGCTTGATGTGCATCGCAGCAGCCCCTTGTTCCTGTAGAAATTCAGTTTGAGGTATGTGGATGCATTAGTCTAGGATAAGTATAGATTGGTTGTTGATAAATTGGAATTTGATAACATATATGTGATAGTAGATTCATGATTGAAAGATTTATCTAATAGGTGGGATAACGGAATATTAGGTTTACCTAATCCTTTGTAGATATTAACTAATTATGGTTAAAAAGGGACTATGGTTAATTGACTTAAATGGATGAATCAAATTGGGACATTTGATTAAATTCGATAGATCGATTAGAGAGGTCAATTGAGGAAATTAACTAATGTTAATTATGGATTAGGGTTAGCTTCTCATTTTGTATGTGATTAGCTAATTTGAACATTTATTGATTACAGGTCATTGATTTGATCTGATTCAGATTATCACTTAGTATTTATTGGACGGAGGTTCTCGGCTATATCGAGCATCTTCATTTGAGACGGGTACTTTTGACTTATCTTTTGATATAGTCATTTGATATGCATAGTATACCTTAGCTAACGGTAATCATTATGATGATATCTGCTCTTGTATGTCACTACTTGATGCCCTGATATCTTGATACTTGCTGCATGCATACCTGTCTTGCTATTTTATCTGTTTCTCAGCTTAGTTCCATGTTATCCTGATACTTGCCATGCGTACTTTCTTTTATAGAAGTTGTGACATACACCGGATTAGTTTCTAGTTATACCTTCCCTGTATACCTAGACTCTTGACCCTTGGGTCAATCTTATGGACTTGATATCTTATACATATTACATGGAGGTTTATTTACTTAGGTTGGTGATTACATGCTTAGTGTCATGCACCATCTTGCATGTTTGCATAACTGGTGCATAGTCGGCTCCTTTATAGTTGAGCACATCACCAGTTACATAACCTGCACACACAACCACTCATGGGTTAGCGGTACATCAGGCAGAGTGTGTGCAGTTTGCTCTGTCAAGCTCCGCTGGTCCACTCATGGGTAGCTTGACACAGTGTGGTAGCAGGCAGGGATCCCTCCTTGTGTCATGGAGACAGGGAGATGAGAGTTTCAGCTCCCCCACTCTTATTTGGGGTAGGAGGATATGTGTACTCTGACAGCATCCTGTCCACTCGGTCACTCAGGAGTAGTGATGGCTGAGTGTACAGTTCTCATAGCCCTACCCACTCAGACTCACCATCGTGCGTGAGACGGCTGACTGGCGTCAGGGGTGACCATGTCATTTGTGCATCATATGCATATTGCATAGATTGCATTGATTGTGCTTGTGACATCTTGATTGTTGCACTTTGGTGGGTTGCATATGCTTGACATGCATACAGGAGACATAGTATTTTCTGTAAGACGGCCCTACACCTTTTTCTGGTGAGTACAGTTTCCTTCGTTGTTTCAGTTATGCATTCCTTATTGCTCAGGGGACTGTACTACATGATTATTACTGGTAGTATGTTTTACTTTGCATATCTGTCGATACCCGCTGAGTTTCATTAAAACTCACTCCGTTGCTTTATTCTATTTTCAGGTTGAAGCTGTCAGGAGGTTCCAGCTGCCAGCTTCCCCACGTTACGACAGTTCTTTATTTTTAGTCGTTTGTTCATTTCTATGTTTTCAGACTTGAGATAGAGACTATCTGTACTTGTGGATTTTTATATCGAGTTTTGGGTTTGATTCCCAGGTTATTCCGCTGCAATGACTTTTCTTGTGTGTTATGCTTTCCTCGTGGTAGTGGATAGGTTATATGTGTTTTGCGATGAGTTTATTTGAGCTTTGTGCATTCCTTGTAGTAGTGGATAGGTTGTATTTATGTTTTCTACGATGTTTGATATCGTTTCGTTTTCTTTCTTATTATGTTGTCAGCCCGAGGCTAAATTTATAAACTACGTGGTTGTGATAGTAGTATAAAAAATATAAACTGCGTGTGATTGATTATTATTTATATTTATTCCGGCCGTGTTGGCCGAGGGAGGGGTGTGTGCATTGTATAAAGTTTCATATTCTCACCTGTAAAGGGGAGATGTTGCCGGATTTTCGTCTGGTAGAGATCCCCTCGGGACGTGACAGATTGTTAAGTTAGACATTGATTAGGTTCGTTAGAGTTGAGTTTGAGTTTTAAGTTTGACTTAAGTTTCAATAAATCAAAATTTTGAAAGAAACATTTTGAACAAGTAAAACAAATATTACACTATAAATTTTGAATTTTGACAAACTGAGTTTTAAATAAATTTTGAAACACTAAGTTTTGAAAAATGAATTTTGAAAAACTAAATATTTGAAAAATAAGTTTTGAAAAATAAATTTTGAATAACTGGTTTTTGAAAAATGAGTTTTGAAAAATGAATTTTGAATAACTAGGTTTTTTTTTTGAAAAATGAGTTTTGAAAAATGAATTTTGAAGAACTAGGTTTTTGAAAAATGAGTTTTGAAAAATAAATTTTGAAGAACTAGTTTTTGAAAAATGAGTTTTCAAAATGAATTTTGAAGAACTAGGTTTTTGAAAAATGAGTTTTGAAAAATAAATTTTGAAGAACTAGGTTTTTGAAAAATGAGTTTTGAAAAATAAATTTTGAAGAACTGGTTTTGAAAAACATTAAATTTTTGAAAAATGTATTTTAAAAAACATTAAATTTTCAAAAAATGAATTTTGAAAAACATTAAGTTTTTGAAAAATATATTTTAAAAAATATTAAATTTTCAAAATATGAATTTTGAAAAACATTAAGTTTTTAAAAATGTATTTTAAAAACATTAAATTTTTGAAAAATAAATTTTAAAAAACATTAAGTTTTTGAAAAATGTATTTTGAAAAACATTAAATTTTTGAAAAACATTAACTTTTCGAAAGATGAATTTGAAAAATATTAAGTTTTTAAAAAATGTATTTTTAAAAAAATTGAATTTGAAAAACGAAGTTTTAAAAATAGATTTTGAAAAACTAAGTTCTTGATTAACTTTTGGTTTGATTTGATTTGTGTTTGATTCGATTTGATTTGGTTTGATTTAATTTGATTTGGTTTGGTTTGGTTCGATTCGATTTGGTTTGGTTTGATTCGATTCGATTTAGTTTGTTTGGTTTGATTTGATTTGGTTTGGTTTGGTTTGGTTTGATTTGGTTTGATTGGATTTGGTTTGGTTTGGTTTGATTTGGTTTGGTTCGATTCGATTCGATTTGGTTTGGTTTGGTTTGGTTCGATTTGGTTTGGTTTGGTTTGGGGTCCTTAGTCATTTCACATAGTCTAAGTTATCAGACATAGGTATCCTACAGTTTTGTGAGATGAACTTGATTAAATTTTAGGAGTTGATTTAACTTGAATTAGATTCAAGTTTGACTTTGGGTACCACAAATAGGCATTCTTTGGATAAACTTCCGACCTATGATGAGTCACTTGGACATCATTAGAGTAACCACACGTTTCGAAATCTTTCAAATAGTCCTAACCATAGTACTTAGTATCAAACTTTGGTCTAACCAGTTTTGATTGAAAAGGGGTAGCTTCAGTCAATTCCACGAAGTTGTCTGCACCAGGTTGAAGTCATATCTTCCTAGACATGCATAGACTTAGCTTTCCTAACTTACTATCTTCCCAATCTTTTCTAATACTGTTTGCCAAGTTAAATTTAGTTTTGTTTAGTCTAATCCTAATTACCCTTATGGGTAAGGTTCATGTTCTTGAGATGCCAGCTAATCTGGAGCCTCCCCCTAAATTTGTGATATTTATTTTAAGTTTATGTCTATTTGCTTTGTAATTTGAATTAGAGTTTGGTTTAATGATACATAATGAATTTGGTCTTTAGGTATGTAGAATTGATTAGGTCCTACTGGCGTGTTTAAGCATGCTTTTGGAACCCAAACTTGATTACAATTTTTATTTTCAGTTATTGTTAAAAATGATTTAAAGTTAGATTTTGAATTATATCCGAGTCCGGACTTGTTGTACATAGCTCTTTGGGATCTAAGCATCATATTTATATACTTGATCCAAGCAACTTTTCCAATTGAGCTTGTAATTCTTTAACTTGACTTTTCAAATTGGAATTTTCTTCCTCAAGTTTTGCAACCTGAGTTAAATTTCCAATTTGACTAGATCCAGTTAAGGAGCCCGAGTTCAGTTGTTCCTTGAGGATATTATTTTCCTCAAGGAGAATTTTAGCGTGCTCCTCAGTCTTAATTAATTTTTTATTTAAGCAAGACATTATTTTAAAGAAATTATTAGAAAATTTAGAATTTACCCCAACTGGTTTTTCGGAACCAGTTTCTGACTCATCCTAATCTGACTCGTATCCAGTTGCCATTAGAGCTAGGTAGCTGGTCTGATTAAGTTCCTCAGCTTCTGAAACGTCTATGGGTAAATTGTCCCAAGTTGCTTTGAGAGCTTTCTTCTGTTTTGGCTTCTTTTGATTTTCTTCATTTGGGCACTTGTGCTTGAAATGTCGCTTGGAAATGTTCTTCATATCTTGTTTTGTGATGTTCTTCTTTCTTTTGGTGAACATTCTTCTTACCATGTTCACCAGCTGCTCTTCCTGGTCTGAGTTTAGATTTGACTCAGATTCAGATTCCTCCTTGGTTTGGCTTTTGGTTCTCCTTTCTTTATCTGAACCTGCAAAAAATGTAACACCTTTCTCGGTCTTCGAGGCGTTAGTCTTTTTATGCAATTCCAATTCACAGAAAAGTTTATCTAATTTTACCTTTGATAAATATTTTGAAACTTTGTAAGCATCTACAATCGATGCCACAAAGTATTTCGAGGAAATGCATTTAAAATGTACCTTACTATATCTCGGTTCTCCAACATGTGTCTTATTATATGAAGCCCATTTAAGATATTCTGGACTCTTGCATGCAACTAGTTTGCTGATTCTCCTTCCTGCATTTTTATATTAAAAAGTGAATTTAAAAGCATGTCTCGTTTCGTTATCTTGGATTTAGAAGTTCCTTCGTGGAGTTCAATCAATTTATCTCATAGTTCTTTTGCGGTTTCGAAAGGTCCTACTCGGTTCAACTCCTCTTTTGTTAGTCCACACTGTAATGTGTTGAGTGCTTTGTTGTCCATTTGAGCTCTCTTCCTTTCTTCTATGTCCCAGTCGTCTGGCTTTTTGGGTTGACTTGTCTTTATATCCAATGTAATATGGTATCCTTGCATAACCGAGGACCATTTGCTGATGTCCGTCTTCAGATACACTTCCATTCTTCTCTTCCAGTATGGGAAGTCATCCCCAGAGAAGAATGTGTTGGGATGTATACTGAAAGTCTAGCCTTTTGTATAAACATTATTATTTTGAAATAAGAATCACATGATCTTTGCTTGCATTTTATATTTATGGTATGCATATTTGTCTAACACTTTACATTGTAGATAACATGGTGCTTGGAGTGGCACAGAAGATCATGTTATCAGTACCTTGTAGAGTATAAGTATAGGCTCACAACCAAGATGGATTTGGACAAGCCATTGGTATGGTTGTAGTGTGACTTGGTATTGATTTGTCTTGATCATAGAGTTACATTAGTACTATGTATTGAGCAGGACCGATATAGAGGTGATTCAATCTATTGCTGACTACATGATTGAATCAAGACCTCAGTTTATTATTTGTGCGTGCTCTTAATCCTGATATAATAACGGGCACATATACTTAGTATTCATTCCTTTAACTTATCAAAGGGTGAGATTTAGAAATCTAAGTCAATATGCCCGGTAATTTGGGGAATGGTATTATCTATATGGTGTGCCGTTGATTATAGAAGGAAACCGTGTCCTAGATATTAGGTTGATGATGTCCCCTTGAAGAGCTCATAAGGTTCATCATGTAAACCCTGCAGGTTGACTTAGTCAGCATGATGATAAGGTTGAGTGGTACTATTCAAGGAGTTAGATGT
>JBAMIE010000002.1:5979828-5991503 GCA_037177295.1 Kaempferia parviflora | reverse complement strand
ATAAAATTATAATAACCAAACTTGCCTTTATTAATAAAATATGATACAAAATGTCCTCGCCAATCAACACATGATTGACACTTAGGGCTAACACTAACAGTATTCACTCTAGGAGGTGTAGTAGTTTCATAGAAATGTTCTAAGCAAACCGTAATAATTAGGTCCATGATGGAATCTGAGTTTGTAGCTCTTGACAAATGTGGTGAAGAGGCTGAATGTGTACGATTATTCTTAGAAAATGTTCCTAGATGGCCAAAATCAGTGCCGACAATCTGCATACATTACGATAGTCAATCAGCAATTGGTCGAGTACAAAGTCATCTGTATAATGGTAATTCTAGACATATACATCGTAGATATAATATCATTAGACAATTACTCTCAATGGGAGTTATTACTGTTGACTATGTGAAGTCAAATGATAACTTAGCAGATTCGTTAATCAAAGGGTTAAACAGAGAGTTAGTTGCAAGTTCATCACAAGGGATGTGCTTGATGTTGATAAGAAATATTGGTGCAAAAGAAACCTAACCTATGCAAACTGGAGATCCCAAGAACTAGGTTCAAAGGGACAATCTAAATTCACTGATAAAGTTGCTCACTATGGTGAACAACCCAATGAATCAGTGAAGGATGAAGGTTAAGTACACGACTTTTAATGATCCAGTAGAGTAATATGAAATTAATACTCTTAAGAGATCACCTATGTGAGAAAATAAGTGGGTCGCTTTGAAGAGAATTAGAAGCACAATTCTTAGAGCTTCTCACAGAACCAGGAGTGTTCATGGTCAAGAACAGACACACTCATGAGAACTGAGATATATCAGGGAGAGTTCTAGGTGAGATAAGTCAATGTTTACATAGACGGCAAAACAGTTCAAGGACATTGTGTCTACTCCAGTAAATAAATAGATCTTCAAAAGAGAAGGTTCAAAAGATAAAACTTATCTATCCTATACTGACTCAACTGTTGAATGTTATTACATACCTTATTTCCATTCATGTGAGAGATTGTTGGAAAAAAATATAACTGGAAAAAAAATGGTGGAGGAGACTTCATTGTGCATGAGACTTTAGTCCCACATTGGAAGTTTCAAAGATTGATGGTTGGTTTATATTGTTTCACATGAATGTATGTTGTGAACAAATACATGAGGAGAGACTCTTTCTCAAACATGGGTGCGTAGGGGATTTACAGATCTAGGGCTTGGATTATACTGAACCCAATTGACTCGTGTATTAGCATGACCTGCACGCATTGAATGTTGGACCGGTCAAGGGAAAATTTGCCCAAATAAATGAACCACCTTGTCATTTACATTTTTTGCTCCAAGTATAATGGATGCACTAATAAAACTCATGAGAAATCAAAATCAACTTTTGAAACATTTAACGTTCCATTGGTGAAATAGAGATTTTTTTTTTTCAGTTTCATTAGTGGAGCTCCCTTATAGAAGGAAGCATGGGTCTTGATCAGAAACATAAGAAAATAAGAAAGATTAAAAATCTTTCCATCCACCTTCCCCTTCTCTCTCTTCTTCCCTGTTGTGCATCTTTTACTCGGCAGAATGCTCGTGATAGCATTCGGATACTCATTCAGTTAGCCGTAACCACTAGTAGTCGGTGAAGACTCGCGGTTCGCTATTGTATCCTGAGAAACGGAAACGGACGACCCAAATTTAACCTCGCAGCACTACCGAAGGTGGGCGAACCTATTTTAAGAAAACTGCGTTGAACGCAAACCTCGGTCTCTCAGTTTCGAACCTCAAAAACTCACTTGGCGTCCGGTCGGCACTCGACAATCGGACTCGGTAGTTGGCACCCGTTGCGTACTTGGAAGATAAGTTGAATTTGATTTGGTGTAATTTCAATTCAACTAATTTCCCAAAATCTCCGGTAGATTGTCCAATAATATATACCCTACACACCCGCATGGGCGCCCAACATTAGTACCCCTCGTAGGTTGAGGCACCTCGATATTTTTTTAAGCTACCTATTGTGTTAATAAGATTTTAATTTTAGAGTTTAGGAGTTGAGTTATAGTATTAAGTAAATCAGAAAAAAAATTTGGATGCGCGCGCGTGCACATATATATATATAGAGAGAGAGAATAAATATTCCCTCAACACAACACATATTTAAACATAACTACATAATGATATTCTCAAAATTTTATCTTTCATTCTTTTTGCCATATGAATATATATTTTAGTCTAGCTAATTAAGTTTTCATAACTATTTACAAGTGCCTTATTCTTTGTTTGGAGATAGAGACATATTAACAATATAAGATCAGATAGCAATAGACATATTAGCAAGAATCTTAGTATCCTCTTAATAAGAGTACAAATATAGATAGTAAGATTTCCATGGTGTATTAAAATAATTCTTACATTGAAAATTGTCCAATAAGATTACAAGAATATATAATACAAAGCATCTAAATCTCAAAGCAAATTCTTACAACAATAGACAAGACATAATGTAGAGATCTACATTAGTGAACAAGGAAAAATTTTTAAGAGCAATAATCCTATATTACTGTACATGGAAACAAAGGTTTAATGCTAATTTACATTTTAGTTTCTTGCATTCACATGACAAGAACAAGAATGATTCGCATGTCATCAAGAGGTTGTTGCGTGCTCTTTTAGATTAACACCTTTGAATGTCCCACTTCGAGATGAGTTAGGGTTCAACAATTTTCTAAGATCATCAACCTCTAGTGGTAGCTTCTTACTGAATTGAACAACAACATATTAGAAAAAATGTTGTCTTACCTCATCCATGATAACATATAGAAGTTACAACAAATATCATAAAATTAACCTTTTCATTTGTTAGATTTGGCAATTTATCAAAAACTAATATAAATATGAGAGATTTGACAAAACTTATATACAAATTGTGATAGATTTAGTAAAGGTTAAATACCTTCTTAGGTGGTTTTCCTCCATGAGAGCTAGCCGGAGTGGATGACAACTCTTGGGGTTTCAATATCTCAAATGAACAAAATAGGTTCTCATCTATGCTCAACAATGCTCCTGCATTATCAAATTCTCCACAGTAGTTTGGTGCCGAAAATATAGTAACTAATTTTCGTTGTCCAAAAAACTCATACCCATCCTCGACGACCTACAATGGAATTGTATCATTAAAAACAATAAAAGAACAAAGAAAACCAAATAAGATAATGTTATACTAACTTGATGGCCGCGACATATAAGATCAAGATCATGCTTCACTAGAAACTCTTCGAGTTTATCAGCACCGAAAGTGACCGAAACCCCCCTATCACTCTCACTCCACCCTTCACTCTTAGGATCAGGGTCAGCCCAAAGCAGATCACAAAGAAGGCCATAGTCAGGAATTTCTATGGGTCTTTCGATTTCTCTAATTTGATCCAATCTATCAAGTTCTGGCGAAAGTCCCCCATGCATACACAATATCTTTTCATCAATTCGTGCGACCATCGGCAAGCAATTAAAGCAATCACAGAATGTTTTCCATAGACGAACATTGAACCTCCTTTTGCACTCATCGTAAAATCCATAGACTCGATTTATTTTTGCATCTTCATGATTTCCACGTAAAAGAAACATTTTATCAGGGTACTTGATCTTATATGCTAGAAGTAAACATATGGTTTCCAAGCTTTGTTTCCCCCTATCGACATAATCTCCAAGAAATAAATAGGTTGATTGTGGAGGCAAGCCACCTTTTTCGAACAACTTTAGAAGATCAAGATATTGCCCATGTATATCACCTATAATGAATATAACGCGTTAGGAGAATATACCATCACCAAGCCACCATATCACTCAAATACATTTGCATATTCTAGCTAATAGTCGCGTAAAAAATAGGATTAGTAATAATCATATGATATGCACAACAAAAACATGCAAAAAATTTGTGAAAATGTAATAAGTGAGTTTAGTTTCCCTAAAGATTTACAAAATAATTTATCTTACAACACATGAAAATATCCCAATCATTATATTTTGTATACACTTAGAATTAAGTGTTAAAAAATGAATCATTGTTTAATGTCAATGTTAACAAACATAATTTGATGATGGAGAAAAAAATTCACACAAATAGATGAAGATAGGGATAGCAATCCTAAATACATATCTCATATAACATTCATATTAATTGCAATTAGTAAGCTCGACTAGGTAGTTGATCACGATCAAACTATTTTGCATGTACAAGATGTTGAATCCTTAATCCAACATTGAGCTTGTATGTGAATAATTGTATGTTGCATATTGTCCTATAAGGTTAACCCATTTATAATTGATCTTTTAAAGTTTGGCAATTTGGGCATTAAGTTAATGTGTAGAAATTTAAGGATAAGTTTTTTACTTTATAATGGACTAAAATAAAAATACAAAAGATAATAGAGAATTTATCTATGTATTAGATGGTTATGGTCCTTGGAAACACATGAATTACTTTTTTTAAACATCCCATGGTTAGAGAAAGATGATAGGAAAAAAAAAGTAAATGCAATTCTCTTTAGAAAACGTATTTGTTTGATAAATAAAGTGTATTGTTCAAATGAGTAAATAGTGATTATGAATGAAATCAGTTAAGCATCCACTATATCTTTCTTCATGTTTTAACATAATTGTCTCCTCGGGATGATACGGTGATTGAGACATGGGATATTACTATATTAGGTCATAGGATCGAAACTTTGCACATATGAGCATGTCTTTCCCATGCCTTGGCCACTTGCACTTATGCCTAGTAGTCCCCATGATTTATCTCTGTTAGTCCAAAAATAGATTAACGGGACATTAAAAGTGAATGAATCACCTTTTTACCACATTGATGGTATAACATAAGAGACTAGATTTGAAAGTGTCTTCCATGTATTTAAATTTGAAAAAAAAAAAATAACGCCCTTATTATTGGAATTATTAAGAACTTTCCTTTTTTATTATTTTTTTAATCATTAAAATGATGCTCCACCCACCAACCCCTAGTTAAATGACACATGTGGTGAATAAATTTTGGTGCAACATCAAATGTTTATGTAGGATCGCCTTAATTGTCAAAAGTCAAGTGATGCTATACAATGGAAAGATTGTTAACATAAGAGACTTTCAAATCAAGCTCGTGGAGAGTGTGGACTCAATGAGATCATGTTGTTGAAGATGTTGTCATGGAGATTGCTATACCTTAGATCAAGGTGTGATTATAAAGATTGTGGAGCTTTTGACATGGAAAAAATATCATTCAACGACTTTTACAAGTAGGGGTGAGCATTCGGTTTATTCGGTTAATTCGGTTAATTCAAAATTAATTTTGTATAAATTTTTTATTATTTTTTAAATATATTTGATATTAATTCAGTTAATTTAGTTAATTCGGTTAATTTGGTATTAATTTTGTATAAACTTTGATTCAATTCGGTTATGTATATTAAATCGGTTTTCAATTAATTCGGTTAATTTACTATCGAATAAACTGAATGCTCGCTCCTATTTATAAGCTTTTGATCATATACATATGTCTATGCTTTACTTTATAGAGAAGTTACATTTGTATAATCTTCTAAGGTTTAGGTAGTTTTGGCTTTAATATATTTGATAATATATGACTCTTTAATGTGTAAAAAATAAGGATAATTTTTATTTTCTGATGGGTTAAAGTAGAAATAACATAAGATAATAATGTGAAAGTTATATATATAGAAAGAGAAATGTTACGCTAAGGACCTTATGTCGCACACTCCGTGCAAACCTAAAAATTTTTTCGATTTGAATTTTTTTTTTTACTTAACACTATAACCTAACCCCTACCCTAAAGGGAAAATATGATTGGCATAACCGGGATCTTAAAAAAATTAATCAAAAAATAAAATAAAAATATAAAAAATAAAAATAAATCAGTATGTATATGGTGCGGACGGAACTCGTCCGCAGCATAAAAAATCTTTATATATATGTGTGGTGGTTATGGTCTTCTTGGCACACATGATATCATTTTTTTTATCATCATCATCGTATCATCATAGAAAGAAGACGATGAGAAAGTAAAAAGAGTTATCTTTGTAAAATGTATCGGACCGGAAGACACATTACAAAGTAATTGATCATTACGAATTTAGAAATACTTTTGCTATATTTTCTTAATGATCAAATATATAAGATGTTCAAATTATTTCGTCTATTCGAGTTTTTTAACACAAGATTCATAACAAACACCATCACTATCATAACAAATGAGACAATGCTAACTTAGAAAAGGATCATGACATTGATGATAAATAGTTATGCTAATGTAGAAAGAATGTCTTACATTCAAAGTTATTCTTTAGGGTCACAATTATTAGGCATAATTGGTAAAAGAAACAAAAAAAAAATTCTAAAATCATTTAATTTAGCAAAAAAATATATTTCATCGCACAAAGATTAAAACTTCAAACTCAAAAGCATACCGAGAAGTGCAAATCATATATAGAGGCACAAGGCATAAAAGAACAAACCACAAATCTTGACGGGGGCATGAAGTTCAAGGAGATTAGGTTGTCCTAAGAAGATATGCTTGGCATCGAGGCAAAGTTGGCGAATTTCGGCCTCTGAGAGTTGTACTTGTCGTGCTCCACGCCTACCTTCCAACAAGCGTTGAATCACATCATCAAGCACCAACCCTTCTATTGCTGCCATTGAATTCTTCGTCGTCAACATCTTCTTCTCCTTCTATTGCTCTCCCCTTCTCGATATGTTTGATTTGTTTAGAGGTGATCCAAAAGCACATGAAGAAGAAATAATTATTGGTTTTGAGAGAAGAACATAGTCTTCACCCTATGATTAAGCATGTAGTAGAGGCACACTAATTAGGGTACAACTTGAATGGATTACAAGTAATAGGTTATTGGACATGTTTTTCACACGCAAAGAGTGTACGCGTGAATCATGAGCGAATAGTTTTCTTATCGGTTTTCCGAAGAGGAGAGTATAAAGAAGGGTAAGACAGCGAGGTGGGGATTTCAAATTGATGGGTCATAGGAGCTTGCGGTTGATTTCGTTGACCAAAGTATTCCAACAATAGGTCATTTATATTAGTTTGTGTTTGGGCAAATTTTAATTACTCTCTCACTTTATTTGCTCCATTCATTATTTGCAATGATATATTATGTTTTATTATTTCAAAAAAAAATTGAGAGTTTTCAAAATTAAAAAGCTAATTAGAATAATGACTAAGTTTATGATTTTCTTTTTCTCAAATATGATATTCCTATATTTTAGGAATAGTTGAAGCATTTGTATTTGATGATTAATTACTTGTGAGATAACAAGTTTACATATTAATGGGAGAGATGGTAAGAAATTTGACCAAGCTTGACAAGTGATCGAGTGCTAGTCTAATGTCTATCTTCATGATGAATCGATGAATCAACCTTGAGAAAATTTTAATAACAGTTATGATGAAACTTCTCTAATTTGCATATTGATATCGACCGAATATAAATTCGGCAACTAAATAGTGACTGAATTATAACTACGGTTGTTAAATTTGGCGCCGACCAGATTGATAGCCAGCTAATAAGGACCTGAATCTAAATTCGGTCACTATATTAGGGACCAAAATTGCATTTGGATGGTAAAATAGTAACCGAATACAATATGATTTTCTAAATTAGGGACCGAAATTATTTCTGTGCTATATTAGTAACCGATTGTATACGGTTGTTAAAATAGCGACCAAAATTTACTCGATCGTTAATTTAGTGACCGAAATTGTATTCAATCGCTATTTCTATCGCTATTTAAGCATTTTTCTTAATCAAGTGATCAAATTGAATCTATTTTAATTAAATTAAAACAATTTAAATCAATAATAACACAATTTTAACTATAATTATTTAATAAATTTTGAGCATAGTAGAGTATTTTTGGCTAAAACTTAGACAATATAGAAAATTTAGAGAACAAGTATAAGCACTTTTATTACATTCACTAATTTTATATAAAATTTGTAATACAGTAGGTGACTCCACTTTCCATTTACATCTTACACTTTCCTCATTAATTAAATTTCCTAATTTTATATAAAACTTTATTCTATATTTTAATGTATTTATTTATTTATTATTATAATTATTATCTTCTTATTGCATTTTATAATTAGGCAGCACTAGCCAATTTAATTATATTCTTATAAAATTTAATTAAATCACTCCTTTTTAATATCTCTCACAAAAATCTTAATCGTCATTGATCTCATAACTTTCCCTCTCTAAGTAGTACTCTCGTCGTTTTCCTTCCTCATCAACTATTCCATACTTTCCTTCCCCCTTCACCGATGATACTTTGAGAGGACGCTCTTCTCTTCCCTCACTAATAATATTTATCTTTCGTCTTTTGTTTCCTTGATAAGAACATGAATTAAATTTTTTTTTAATTTTTACCACTCAAAGTATAATGCTAAAAAGCTAAAAAAAAACTAAATTTTAAGTTCAACTATGTTTCAAGAAAAAATTGAAAATTTAGAAATTTTATTAATTGAAAAAAATATTATCAAAACATAAATATAAAAACTAAATTAATAATTTCACCTCTTGAGAAACTAAATTTTGTATAAAATCCTTGTTTTTAAAAAAATTAATTTTTTTAATTTTTTTTTCAAAAAAAAACTTTAAATTTGTTGTCATAACAAATCCGAATTAAAACGGGGCGAGAAATTTTTTTTTAAAAAAAAATAAAGGACTAAAAAATATAAAATATTTTACCTAGGGCCTCAAGTAACGTTGAGACAGCCCTGTGTTCATGAACTCTAATCCATCTCATATAGTTAATTTTATCTAGTCGATTGAATCTAACCACGTGTCGGCCTTCTACAAATAACAAATACTCAAGTTAAGAGTCCCAAGTGTTCATGTGCCAACATTTATAAGTCTATCATGTCAAGAAGCTTCGCCTTAAATCATCCTCATTTGTTATGCATCTAATCATCCTTAAC
The DNA here is from genome assembly GCA_037177295.1 of Kaempferia parviflora. NCBI lineage: Eukaryota > Viridiplantae > Streptophyta > Magnoliopsida > Zingiberales > Zingiberaceae > Kaempferia > Kaempferia parviflora. Next base: position 5,982,524 of record JBAMIE010000002.1, on the reverse strand, counting down.
CTTTCAAAATTTTAAATCGCCAAACATTTAATCGCGGCTTTTACTTTCTTGATTACTTAAATTTCTCTAATTAACAAATGTCTAATCAACCTAATCCACTTGTACTACTTTATCAAGTAACCTACCTTACACACTTAAATATCAAAAATAGTTGGTACAAACGAAACGATATATCTCTCCCTCCCTGATGTCTAATCTTATACTCTCCCCAAATATCATTCACTTGTTCTAACTCAGCAATATATATAATTGCTCTAATAATCAAAACCAAAAAGCGTTTCCAGTCACAACATTGGCTCACTTTCAAGGTAGATACAAAAGTGAGATAAGAACTTGTGGATAACAATTTGGAGAATGCCTAATCTATGAGAGATTCAAGGAGAAAAAAGGTTTGCCTATCAGAACAAAATTGGGCAAAAATCACAAGGCCTCCCAAATTAAGAGAAACATCATATGGATGTCTTTTTTTCAAAAAAAAATAAATAAATAAATGAATGCTCCCTTCCACGATTTTATCAAAAAAATATATATATACTTGCATCCAGCATTGTTGTAGAAACTACTGGGTAGCTGCTACAACATATTTAAAATGAGTGTAGAAATTAAGATTTATGATTTATATCGTGTAGAAGCTACTGAGTAACTGCTACAATTTGTAGATGTTAGGATTTAGGATTTAGGATTGTAGCAGCTATATAATTTTTTTTTAAAAAAAAAATTAAGTTATTTTGATGAAGTTTAAGTAATTTTAACTAAATTCATAAATAGTATTTTAATATAATATTGTTCAAATATTCTAAATCTTAAACCTTGTACGTACACTAAATACATTATAATAGCTACTGAATAACTTTCACACATTGTAGCAATTATTGAGTAGCTTCTACATGGATCAAGAGATATTTTCTAGATAAAATTATGGGAGGGACGCTCATTTATTTATTTATTTATTTATTTGAAAAAAGGGACATCCTTTTGATGGTTTATAAAATTTAAAGCGCCCTTTTAATTTTTGCCCAACAAAATTTAACCACAGTAAAAGAAAGAATTAAGATTGCACAACATAATCAATTCAATATTGAATCAAATTCACATGAAATGGTGAATTGAAACAACCCAAAGAGTTTAACATTGATCAACTAGCATAGCATCTTTCAGCTTCTTTAGTAAAACATCTATCGATCTCGAACTGTTCTATCACACTGATCAACCTCTTGTAGTCATGTCTGTTGCGATAATTCGTTTCCGCGATCACTGGGTTAAGAAAATGCTCTGGATTGTCACTGATTAGTAGATTAACCATATGCCTAGTTTCTAAGAATGCATTTCTCAGCGTATTTGCGTTCGAATCATCCTCCGACTTGCTAAACAAGTCTTATTGGTTATCTGCAATTGACACAAACATCTTCAAATCGGTATGGATTCCAATAATGGCATGCATAACTATGTTTATACATTATTAAGATGCGGCATTCTAAAATAAATGTTTGTAGCAAAAGAACTTCAGCATTAGTAGATTTTGATGATAAGATGAATGCATGGAATCTTGGAATGGCTTATCAGCCAATAATGTAAACTTCGTAGCAAGGCATAAACCTTCCAACTGGAACAAAATAGTTTTCAGACAAAAGGTATTATTTTCTTGGTTTGCAGCAAATGAATCCCAGAGGTCCTTCGAGGATAACAGGCCACAGTTCTTCAAATCAACAAAGCGACAACATAAAAAACACATCCAACAGATCTGATCCACCAGATTTGATAAGGATGTTTATGATCAACTGCTAGTGGTGACTACTATCATTGACCCCTTCTGCTTCCTCATTTGCCTTTCTTGCAGCGGCTCTAATCTGTCGTTGCTCCTCTTTGTAAATTCTGTTTCTCCGTTTAAACTGCACAAGTTGATAAATACTAAATGAGATGTGGGATCAGAGTGTAGCTTCTTGTTAAAAATATGCCTGTGTTTGAAAGATGAGACTCCAAATAAAATACATGTGTCAATCACTGCAAACCATATTCTCGTGTATACCATGCACAACTAATTATCTATGTTCTCAACGAGTAACTTGCTGACGACTGGCTAGGCAAGCATATACTCCAGAAATATTGGATAGAAGAATATTGGATAGAAGATTATTCCTTATCATTAAGAAAAAGAAAAAACAACTAAGTAGTACTAGAGTAGGAAAAGCAACTGATAATTAAGTATTTACAAGTATTCACCATCAGAACCCAACTATTCTTCTACCTGACCTGAATTTTACTCCAAATGACAAATGAGTACACAAATCTGTTGCACCCAATTTACGAGTATATTATGGGGGCAACCAGGTACAAAATACACACGAAACTAAGCAAATCCGAGTACAATTGGAACTCAACTTGTGTATACAAAATAACTAGTACCAAAACTTGATTATTAAGTTAGAAAACCTGACTTGACAACATGAAAAACCTATGTGACGTTATTCCTCTACTTGAGAGTTACTTTTTGAAGGTACAGATTCTCCAATTTAGGAAGAGACATTTCCCAAATCTAAATTGTATAAATGTAGTTTTTCTTTTTTTTTTTGTTACCTGGTGGTGTTCATCATCGAATCACACAAACCATCATCAAATGTCTAAGGTTAACTCGTCACTTTAAGCTCATTAGTAATGGAGAAAATTTCATTTTACCCATCATAGTTTACTTCTTCAAA
>JBAMIE010000002.1:5946934-5971750 GCA_037177295.1 Kaempferia parviflora | reverse complement strand
ATTAATTGAATTAATGACTTTTAATGACAATTAATTAGATGAGTACAAAAGGAGTTTTGGATTCATTTTTCATTAAGAGAATTGTCTTCTTCCTTGGTCTTCTTCTTCCTCTCCTCTTCTTGGCCGAAACCTACATTGTGGCTAGCACCACAATTTGGTTTTTCTTCTCCAAACCATTGTTCGTGTGGATACCGTAGAGGTGCGAACATTTGATCGCACTAAGATCCGAGAAGGCTAAAGAAGGTTGTTGTCGGGATTGCGAAGGGCACGCAACAAAGGTATATGGGTATTCATTCTATGTGATAGATTAGTGATAAAACAACTTGTATATGAGTTTCCTTCGCATGGATCTTCTGAGAGGATCTAGTTGTTTATGTTTTTCCGCTGCGCTTTTCGCGTGTTTAGCGTACTAGATCGCTACAACGACCACTAATGCATGACTTTATATGTCTTTGTCAATCGCTTCTTGACCATGGGTTGATATCATCATGGATTTTGTGTTAGGCTTGCCACGTACCCAGCGAGGTAGTGACTCCATCTTGTTGTCGTTGATAGATATTCTAAGATGATTCACTTTATTTCTTACAAGAACACTACTTATGTTGTTAATGTGACACAACTATTCTTTCAAGATGCATATCGTCTTGATGACCTTTCGACGACCAGGTCAGGAAATTCATTTACTTAGTCATTTTAGTGTAGTTTGTGGAAGATGGTTAATACTCAATTAAATTTTAATAGTGTTTATTATCCTCAAACAAATGGTCAAATAGAGGTTGTGAATTGATTACTTGGCAATTTATTGCATTACTTAGTGGGACTGTGGGAGATCACGTGAAAAGTTCGGATTAAAAATTGTATTAGGTATAATTTGCTCACAACCATACAATGAACTGTAGTATTGGTTTCAAGCCATTCCAGGTGGTTTATTCAGTTTAGCCTCGTGGTTTGCTGGATTTGATGTCATTGTCAAGTAAGGTGATGGTCGACGGTAAAGCTGTGTATTTTGTTGAATAGTTTGCATAGAGTCCATAAAGTCGTCTGTGAACATCTGTCCAACTCTAATTTAAAGTACAAATACACTACGGACTAAAAGTGCCAACACTTGAAGTTTGAAGTTGGAGATTTTGTGTGTGCAGTTTTAACTAAGGATTATTTTGCCGTTGGGGATTAAAACAAATTATCATCAAAGAAGATTGGTCCGGTCGAGATTATTGAGAAGATAAACCCCAATATATATCATTTGAAGCTGCAAGTCATATTTATATTGTCGATGTTTTTAATGTGAAACATTTGATTCCCTTCTATGACAATTTTTCTGATGATGAAGTGACCAATAATTCAAAGACAAATTTTCTCCACCATAGGGAGAATGATGCACGTTCAATAGAACAATCTTCTAGAAGTCATACTTTTGATTTGAAACTCAGAATCAGGCTGTCTGTTCTCATGCATGCAAAATTCAAAGATCTATGTTTATTATTAAGGAATATGTATTCGCCAAGTTTCGGACCCAAAAGCACCATTTAGGGTTCAATAGTCGCTACTGATATTTGTGTGAATTAACGAATTCGGTAGTTATTCGTTGCATCAAATATCTAAGAAACTAAGAAACATTTTACCACTACACCATTTTTCGGGGCCACCTATAAGCAAAACTTATAGTAATAAAAGGTGGAATCTGTTACCCAATGGCTCCACACAGTCGCCCCCACAACCATCTTAACTATGTCGAGATTCGAACCCTTGTCATATGATAACAACTTTACCCCGCCTAACCAATTCAACCGTGCCACAGGCTACCTATAAGCAAAACTTAACGATAAAACCAGTTAGACTCATTAACTAACCCTAGGGGTAGTCGGCCTGGCCCCACAGAAGTTTTCCACTAGTCACCAAGGTAAATCGGGAAGCACTCACGACGGACAGCCCAGAAGCCCAGCGTACTTTAGTTGTGAGTCTTATTTGAAAAAAAAATTTATACAAATATGTCTTTACCACACTGCAATTAGTTAGGAAGCAAACTATAAATATTTAAAAGATAATTAAATACCTTTACGCACCATAACTCCGGGAGCCTACCTATAAGCAAAACTCAGACCCGTAAGTTAGAGGACGGTTAATTGGGTGTCATTCCACATCAGCGCTAACTTAACCACACCACACGTTTGAATATAAATTAGAAGTGAGCTTCATCTGCCAAAGATTATCGAGAGAGAAATGTTTAATTAATAATAACAATATATTCTTTTTCCGTTACTCCACGGTGCAATGACTTTTGTCCTTGTTGAAAAAAATACGAAAACGTATATAAAGTATTTTTTAGTAACAAATTAAGAGTGCAGATTCATCTATTTTAATTCATTAATATCCTTAAATTAAAATATAATTTGTGATAAATGTTTCTGTCATTAAATTAATATTTTTTTTAAAAAAAAATATTTAATTTTATGATTTGATATATAAATTTTGGCAACATATTAAGCCGCGCCATTGCCCGGATATTTATTTCAGCAATAATATTGTCATAGAATTTTAGGAGCACTCTCTGGGGAGAGGACTCAAAAATGGCGACGTCGAGGACGAGCTCCGGCCTTCCGTATCCCGAGAGGTTCTATGTGGCTGCCGCCTATGCCGGTTTCGGCGGATCGCCTGGGGACTCCACCGCCGTCTCGAGATTTCAGAACGACGTTGCCCTCTTGCTCTACGGCCTCTACCAGCAGGTCAGATCCGCGATTTTACCCTCTGCATCTATGGTTGATTGCCGTGATCATCGGCGATCCGCAACTTCTTTTTTTTTTTTTTTTGTCTAGTGTCTCCTTGGTCTTCATTCTATAGGGGTTTCGATCTGATGGATCTCAGGTGGGAGTTGAATTTTGGTTGAACTGTAGCTCTAGTCCATCTGATATAGATCTTCGTTTGGTGTTATCGCGAATGCTAGATCTACCCCTAATGTGATGCGATCTTGGTGTGAATACGCAAGTTGCGGGTTTTTCTTTTTGTGGTTTTATCTGATCTAATTTGTGGATTTAGGCGACTGTTGGTCCGTGCACTGCTCCCAAACCTAGAGCATGGAATCCCGTTGAGCAAAGCAAATGGACGAGGTTTCTGTTACGCTGCTATTTCTTATTTTTAATTTTTTTTTTTTAAGTTGTTGTATATGCAGTGCTCTATGTTATGGTTTTTACTTGTTGAATTAGATGTTTTAGAAACTTGTTAGAGATGCACTCGAAATTCATTTCCCATGTTTAGCACCTAACTAGTTTTTAGTAGATATTAAAAATTTGACATTTGCAACTAAAGATTTAAATAAAAATATGGACTAAAGAAACTAGTGGGAGGGGGGATGAAGTGTTGATGTATGCCAATGATTGTATGTTGGACTTTAGACAATGTACTTGTTGCTGAATATGAGTTGATTAGAAAGACACATTAATATTCTTTGCTGCTGAAGAAAAAAAACTGGAACAGTGCAATGGTAGAATTCTTTTTTAAGAAAGATCAATTTTGTATGTTTGCGCGGTTAGAATTATGACAAAAAATTGTGAGTTATAAATGAAGCTTGAGACAATTTGTAAACATGGAGAAACTTGGAAACGGAATCTCTTAGCATTTTTCTAAGTATGACATAGTATTTGATCTTAACAGTGAACTGATGTTTACCATATACAAGGGGAAACGAATCTTTTCTTCCTTTTTTTTTTTTTTTGTTTCATTAACAATTATTGTGGACTTAGATTTATCAAACATTTATTTATTATCTTCCATTCTGATGGTTGTTATTGTGATGCATTGATTTACAATGTTTTAAAGTTCTCCATTAATTCAACTCATCCAAACAGGTTGTGTCCAAAGTTTCTTTATAGTATTTGGTATTTTAAAGGTATCAGATGTATCTTTCCTACAGGAGAAAAGGACCATTTGGCTGTTCTTATGCGTTAAGGATGTTTTTTTTTATTAATTTTTTCTTTGTTCATACTCACAAACTTATCAAGAATTCCTCAGGCATCTTCTTCTTACCTAAAAGGTCTTGTTTGTTGATTGTCTACGAGAATGTGCATGTAGTTATTTTCTTTCACTACTTTAGTATCATAGTTCTATCTAAATAATTGCGTGATTCAGTATTTAGTGTTCTTCCTGAATGTATAGTAGAACTAAAAAATTTTTTTCCTTACAGTTGGCATGGACTTGGAAATATGGCTTCAACTGAAGCAATGCGTCTGTTTGTTAAAATTCTGGAAGTATGTCCATACCTCACTGTTGCTTATGTTGTAAATGTTACAAGGATATTCATTATTTTTGCCTTCTTCCAGGAGGAAGAACCTGCTTGGTATTCTCGTGTTCCTCAAGTAGCAGAAGAGCCTAGTGTAGATGTAGAAATGTTTGTAAGTACACTAATGAAGTGTTTTTTAATCTTATTCACCAACATTCATTTTGAAAAGAAAACTGATTTTTAACAAATTGAGACCTATTATAATATGTGCTGCATGGAATATTCATTTCATGGCAATTTAATAGTTGTTACTCAACATATCAGATGGACATAAAATATATGTAAGCTTCATGAGTAGATTGGCAAGAAATAATGTCTGTAAAAGTATTAAAAAAATATTTATAATAGTGAAGCTTAGAAAATGAATGTTGCAATTCGAAAACCTGATGGACAAACTATTACTTTTAAATGGAACTGTATTTTCTGTTTTGGTGTAGTGTGATTGTGTACTGTTTGCATTCTTTGATTCACTATTTGCTAAAATTCGGCTTTGACTATATTATATACTTCTTCCTAACCTGATTGTTCTATGTATCTATGATTATCCTTTTTTACCCTTGCTTGATGGGCTATGATTGCGCATGTTTCTAATCTATTTATTAATTGTCTTAGAAACCAAAATTAGAGTCAGTTTCTCAATCAACCTCAGAAATTGGAGATTCCCTTCCTGAAATAAAAACTATTTCTTCTGAAAATGGGCTTCCATTGGATATGGAAGATAAAGACGTGATAAAGGAGGGACTCGACTCAATTGGTATTTATGATCAATGGGTTGCACCACCAGTATCCGGGCAACCCCCTAAGCCTCGTTATGCGGTGTTCTCTCTTTTCTGTTATGTTTTCAAATTATAGCTCTGAGCATTATTCTTCTATAGCTGAAAACTAAGTTCTGTGCAGCATGGAGCAGCAGTCTTACATGATAAAATGTATATTTTTGGTGGAAATCACAATGGGCGTTACCTTAATGATATCCAGGTAAACACAACATTTGGAGTTTTTTAATATAATGAAACTATTTTGTGGTTGCCATTGAAATGTACAACTTGGTTAATAAAACTGTAACCAAATAATTGTTCTTTTAGCTGGAATTGTTGCACTCTTTAGAAACATGTTTAATAAAATTTAATGGGAACTTATTAGAGAAAATTGATCCAATGTTTCATAGTTCCTCCAATTTTATTTCTTTTTTTTTTTCTGTAATATACTGATGAAATTTAAATTCAATGACTTTAGTTATATCTAATTATTGCAGGTTTTAGATTTGAAAACTTTGTCATGGTCAAGGATTGAAGCCAAAGAATTAGCAGGTTCCTTGGATTCTTCAAACTCTGCTTCTGTTGCCCCCTCTGCTGGCCATTCATTGGTACTGCATGAAGATTTTTTTTCTTCTATTTTTGGCAACATTAGAGTTGCTAAGAGTGGCTATAAATCAAGAGTATATAATGGAAATTTTCCTGTTTTTATCCTACATTCAGATTCCTTGGGGAGGCAAGATTTTATCAATTGCTGGTCATACAAAAGATCCATCTGAGGCCATAATAGGTTAAATCATTTTGTTTTGCAAATCTTGTGCCTTTCCTTTTTCCCTCCACCTGAAGCAGTGTTATTCTAATTATTCCAGTGAAAGAATTTGATCCAGCAACTTGTTTATGGTCAAATTTAAAGACATATGGGAAACCACCAGTAAGTTTTCTTTGGTCTAGTATTCAAGTGCATAATCTTGATCATTGAAAACCTTAATTGTCACCAGAATTTATAGATTTAAATTTTATTTTTTAGTAATTCAAACAAAAATTTAGGATAAACACCCAAAGTTAAAATGACAAGTTCAGGAAATTTATTCCAATGTTTTTTTACCTATACACTCAGAATCGCTTCAGTTAATATGGCCAAAATCTAATTGACTATTTGCTTTAATCGAAGATTTCCCGTGGAGGCCAATCAGTTACACTTGTTGGAAACACTTTAGTCATCTTTGGTGGTGAAGATGCTAGGAGATCTCTTCTCAATGATTTGAACATACTTGACTTGGAAACCATGACCTGGGATGACATTGAAACTATGTAAGAATTTCTCTTTTATCTTCTTGAAATTCTTTGACACTTAGCTTTTTGGGTTTGCATATTGAGTTAGCAAATATTTTCAATACACAAACTACTCGTGTCATAATTGTAGTTAGCAACTTAGCACTAAGGAAAACAAATTTGGATTTTGAGATTGCATTTGTGACATGTTCTATTCAAATAGAGAACTTTAATGGGCATAATTACATGCATAATTCAGATAGTCTTAATGGCATTGCAGGCTTGTCAATGGTCTGTGCCCGGGTCAGGTATGAATTGGATTCAGTCAGGATGAATCTGGAATTGCCCGGTTGGAGTTGTGTTGGGCAAAGCATGGCCCACATTTGTGTAGACTTGACTCAACACAGATTTGGGCCATGATGCAGCCATAAATGTTGAGCCACCATAATCATTCCTCTCGTTCACATTGTAGGCCCATGTCCTTGCTGATGACATTGATTTTGCTCTAACTGAATTGTGGAATATTATAATAGGCATTTAAGAATTTGAGATTTAAGGTTGAGGGTTAAGAATGAGAGATGAGATTGAGTGATTAGAAATGAAAATGAGAGATGAGGACAGAGATTGTAAAATGAGTGAATAGGAGATAAAGAACTTGATGGTTGAGAGTTGGAGGTGAGGGAGGGTAGTTATAGAATATTGAAGGATTTTTAGTTTTAAAATTTAGAATTTTAAATTATTTTAATAACAGGATGACTAAAATTCTTCTATTATTATTATTATTTTTTTGATACAAAGAATGGATATATTGGAAAATTAGAAGAAAAAGGGGGTAGTCTTGTGCTTGGGTGGTGCCTAGTATGTGCGTCGACCCGAGTAAGGGATCGTGCCCAACCTGGCCTGGGTTTTTTCCAAGCCCAAAATATGGCCTGTGCTTGTCACAGGCACAAGCCATGTTATGTTGTGCCAAGCTTGACACATGGGCTGGCATACTGCTGCACAGTATGACTGGCTTGCACACGCTTCATGTTAGGTCCATCTCAGCCCAGCTTCATGTCAGGCCTGATCTAGCCCATTAAAGATTGATATGGTCTGGGCCACAACCTCTACTAGAGTAGACTTCAAAGCCAAAGTTTCAGTGGAATCTATTTTATTAGACTATTTTTATGTAAATCTGAATTGACAGAGAATGCTACTATTCATTGACTAATTCTTCTGTCTTTATTATGTTTTAGAGGTCCAGCTCCCTCTCCAAGATCTGAACATGCTGCTGCTTGTCATGCTGACCAGTATCTCCTAATTTTTGGCGGCGGTTCTCATGCCACATGTTTCAATGATCTGCATATGCTTGACCTGCACACTGTAAGGATCTCTCTTTTCTGATGATGGTATGATGATGATAGATTATGTTCTTTGCTAATATTCATCCTTTATCTAGATGGAATGGTCAAAACCAGAGCAGCAGGGTGTGGTTCCTGGGCCACGAGCTGGCCATGCAGGTATAACTATTCGGGAGAACTGGTTCATTGCTGGAGGTGGTAATAATAAGAATGGTATGTTTTTGAAGAGTTTCTTTTTCTGAACGTATTCTTGACATTTTCCTCTTTGAACAGAGACTAATAAATCCTCAGCTACTTGCATCGTGGTCTTTATGCTATTTTGTTCACCTTGTTGTTGCCTTTCTGAAGTTTCGATGTACAGTCTAATAAGATGGCTAGCTACATTGTTAATTATTAATAACAATATGGTCAATGAGAATGAAGGTACACTTACCAAGGCAAAGTAGTAAAAGGGCATTTAAGGACACAGAGCTGCAAACCTGGATAAATATCCCAAGTATGAAAAAAAATATATTAAAGTTGAAACCTTTTAAGCATATAGGATTCTGGAGCATAGCAGTAGCCCCAAGGAAAATGGGTTCACTTTGTTTTACATTCGATAAGCATTATGAAAATGCAACTTTAATGTTCACTTTGTATTTTGTAGTAGTATTCAATGTCCGCTGTCCTTTAAGGTCATATTTTCTCAAGTACTCATGGATCAATGCAATTAAATTTGACTTATTTGATAAACAATGCATATATATATATATTGCATTTTCATTCTGGCAAGAGTATAAATTAACTGTGACATTTTGTTTTTGTGAGATTGAATAACAACTCAGTTTATTTTATGCTTTTATGAATAGCCGTTTATGTTAATTGCCCGTTTTTTCAACTTGAGTCAATTATCGTTGATTTCTTGTTTCTAATTCTTTCTGCACTTCTAAGCTTGTTTTCAGGGGTCTCTGAGACTCTTGTTTTGAACATGGCCACACGAGTCTGGTCAGTTGTTACCACTGTTGAAGGACGCGTGCCCCTTGCTAGTGAGGTATGCATAAGCTTTTTTACTGTCTAATTTATCTTTACTGTTGGTTATTATGTTCGTGAAAGTTATTTCTTATTTCAAATGTATTGTGAGTTCAAGATTACTATTATTGCAATTATATTTTAGGGCTTAAGCTTGCTCACAAGCACACACAAGGAGGAAGATTTCCTTCTTTCCTTTGGAGGTTATAATGGGCGTTATAACAATGAAGTAAATACCTAATCATCTATTTAAGATTTTTTCCCCCTCATGCTTGTGTTAATGCAAAATTTCTGTTTGGTTAGGTCTATGTACTGAAACCCAGCCACGTATCACATTCACAGTCAAGGAAGATAGATGGGCCAGTATCGGACACTAGTGCTGTAATGCCCTCTGAAATAGATGCTAGCAGAGATATGGAACCAGAGTTCGAAGTAACTCAGAATAAAAAGATCAAGGAAATTGTGGTCGACAATGGTGACTCAGAGCAAATGGTAATGTAACATCTAGTTAAGATGTCAGCATAATCAACTATTTGTATTGAATTGCGTGGAGCGACAAAAAAACATAAGTGGTTTACAATTCTGCATCGATATTTTCTTTTAATTTAGTAGGATCATCTGGAAATCATAGTAGCTATTTCAATTTTTGTTGACTTAAATTTCAGAGTATCAGCAATAAAGAAACCATAGGGCACCTTGTGGAAACCCTGAACGCAGAGAAACAAGAATTAGAAGCAACACTTGACAAAGAACAAATGCATACTGTACAACTCAAGCAAGAGTTAGCTGTAGCTGAGATGAAGAATTCTGAACTTACTAAGGCAAGCTTCATCTTGATGCTTCTTCTTTATCATAATAAGGTCTTGTTTGTATTCAAAATTTTAACTCATCCATTTTAATTATGAACTACTATAGGAACTTCAGTCAGTTCGAGGTCAGCTCGCTGCTGAACAGTCAAGATGCTTTAAACTTGAGGTACACATTTATCATCATTGGATTTTATCGTGTTACCTCAAACTTCCAACTGTTTAGGCTACATTGAGTTTATCCCTTTATCAGACACTATTGAATGCTATATAACCATTAATATTCAAAGGTATTTACACATTTTTATTGTGAAATCTAATGATTGTTGGTCTCTCTCTACCATTCACCTCTTCGACTCATTAATTCAATCTGTGTACATCTCTTGGTTATCTTTGAACATGACATACCTTTTAACCTTTTTTTTTTTCTCTTTTTATCATGTATGGAGGAGCTACACCTAATGGCTTTGGAATTATATTTATTTTATTTATTTTTTCTAGTAATTATCTATCTTTGCATTATCTTTTCTTCTACTGCATTTTTATGTCATCTTATAATTGTCCAACTAGTTTGATTGACAAAGAATGACAATTATACTTATGAAACTTTCCTTTAGCATAATGAACCCACGGCGATCACACAAGAGACTAGAAGTTTATTCAACCATTCACTGCTATTCATATTAAGATTTAATTGTTATTTTATTAATTGTGTTATGGTTTAGTCCTGCATCATGTATTTAGTTATTACATATAATATTGAAACTCTATATGGCAAAATAGTTCCCTTATGTGAATAACAACAATACAATACCTTTTCCCTCTCAACTTAGTAATGCTTGACTAGTCAATTCCTGGTTGAATCGGTCAGTCCGGTATGATTTTTAAAACACTGTTTAGGAGTAGTCGCAGCAAAGTGACACTAAGAACCATGTAAAGGTGTCAACAAGAGAAAACATCAGGATTAGTGAAAGATGGATGTTGTTGTGTGATGGGAAGCTAAACACAAAAGGAGTAGAAGTCTGAATGTCATATTGACTTTCAACTCCCTAATACGATTGAAAAGGAAAATCCAAGTCCTAGAAAACATTCCACTCAAATAGGGCTGGTTTGGTACGTTATACCGAATTTTGTCTTTCATACCCTATACCGTACCAAAAATTTCGGTATACTGAAACTTTGGTATATCGAATTTTCAGTATAGTATGAATTTCATACCGTCCATACCGAAAATTTCGGTATACCAACATTTCGGTACAGTATTATTTTTCAATACCATCTATACCGAAAATCACTTTGATGCCAAGAACCAAATACAATCAATTCAGAAGCCGCATGCAATACCCCTATTCATAATAACAAGGCATCAACAAACGGATAACAAACAAACAATAAGATTTAAAAAACACACAACCAATCACTAACAACTAAAGTATTGATTACAAAAGGAAGAACTAAAGTATTGATTACAAAACAAAGTATTTTTTCTTATCAAAAAACAAAAGCAAGTGCTTTGTAATATGCGTTAGGTCAGATCAAGACCCAGAATGGAAACTAGCTTTTGTTGTACCTCCACTGCCAACAGTAGGCACACTTGCAGAAGTAGATGCAGGATGAGGATAATGTGACTATTAATAATTTTAAGATAAGATATCCATCAGTGAGGACTTTAAAGTCAATAATTATGAATATGCAAATCGTCTTCCTACCTGAATTATAGCAGGATCATTGTTTATGGTAGTTGATTGAGGGAGTGGTGGAGAGGACTCAACTTGCAAGTCCTGCAGCAGCAAAAATTTAAAATGAGCATCAAGCATTTGACCATTAAGAATACACGAGGTAGAGTATGCATAAGATGTTAATATCGAAATGTTAAAAGTCAACCATTTTACATTAAATGCATCAGTGAACAAAACCAACAGCTGCTTGAAATCAATATGGTGAGATCATTAGATTAGATATAATTTCATAAGGATTTCAATTTTCTAATGACTCTTGCTGTTGTACGGTCTCAAAAAAACTTACTGCACGCAAACTTCACATCATCAAAATAGTTCACCAAGTACTTCGGCATCTGATTACTAAGATGGAAGATATGAGAGAAAGGAGGGGAATTGGTTTTGTAAGTGTTTCCCTCCTTTTCCACACATCTTCTATCTAGTATGATTCTAGTAATCTGATAATTGACAACAACAAATAATAAGCAAAGCATTATGTCAATAAACAAAGTTAAAACATGGTTCTTGCAGAAACATATTTTCACAAATACATATAATAGCTGAAGAAAACACTAGCACCACAAAATGTTTGACAATAAAAAATGTCTAGCTAAAAACAATTTAAGAATCTAAAGTTAGCCAAAATTAAGCACTAAGAAGAAAAACAAAAACCCAGCAACAAGGAAAACATATTGTGCCAAAATAAGCACAATCCTATAGAAAGGCATTGTGTGTAAAAACTTGATGTCAAGATATCGATAGTGGTTCCATTTCAAAAAATAATATATGGAGAGAGAGAGAGAGAGAGAGAGAGAGAGAGTTATTATGCATAATCTAACATTTTATATGTAATCTTGCCATGTAAGCAGAGTGACCCATTCAATAAAAATATAGTGGTTCCATTTAAGGGTGGAGTGACCTTTTCACTATTCTTATAATTCCTTTTTGTATAAATATACATATTGTTTTATATGGGACTATCATGGAAACCATGAATATGCAATTCTAACAAACTAAAGGGTAATTGAGCTTCATTACATGATTATATCTTTAATGGTAGGCATATGGGTTTTATTGCACCACTTAGTCATTGATGGCCACATAAGACATACCATTAATAATGTCTAAGTAATTTAGATCTCTTTTGGTTAATAATATTTTATATGTTTTCTTTGCATTTCTTTAACTTTGATTTATTTTTTCAACTATGAGTAGTACTGGACTTTCTAATGAGAGTTTCTCTCATCTTAGTCTATCTCTTCTAGTGACCCTACACTTTGATCTCAATAGACATCCAACTAGCGATATAAATATAATCTTACTCTTCAAGTTAGACCAAAGTGGAGGTGGAAGTAGAACAGGTAGCTTGGCATAGTCTTGAGTCGCATTTGCAGCCATAAAAAAGAAGCATTATATTTCATGTTAGATTAACAATGATAGCTATTATTTAAATTTAAATTTAATTAAACAAAAAATTCTTACTCTTTTCAATTTCTTAATTTTTTTTTTTATAATTCAAGGTCATCATCTGTTGGTTCTTTTCAAAAACTGAACTCCTCCGCTCTTAGCCAATCACTAGTGGACACCAATGCTTCTACCATTTTAGTACTCAAACTGCTTCTAAAAGCATCCACAACCCTTTTGCCCAAGCTAAAAGCGGACTTACTAGTAATGGTTGAGCATGGAATTGCAAAAATATCCTTAGTAATAATTGAAAGGATTGGGTACCTAGTTTCACTTCCTCTCCACCACTCCAAAAGATTGAAAGATTGTTTAGATCGTTTTTCAATCTCACTGGCTAGGTACTTATCCACTTCATTGGATATCTCTTAAAGTTGTTCTTCTTCATTTTGTGCTTCCACATCAAACAATTCATCACAAAGACCACCACTAGTACCACCATCTCCACTATCACTCTATTTACATACTTTGACTCTCAACATTCAATATATCATTTATTCCTTTGTACTCCGTCCACAAAATTACCAAGTTTTGTTTGACCTTGTCAACGAACTCTTGGATCCTTGTAGGCATACCTCTAATTTTTTTTTTGACACCGACTTTGATCATCTGAAGCTTGTTCCGCGGTCCAAAATATTCTCATTAATCAAAGGGTTCATATTGTACCGATTCCCACGATACTTGTCAAACTTTAACTTCATTGCACATGCTACCTTTTGAAGAGTTGGATCCAAATCATCAATTCTTTTTCTCTCGATCTCAATTTGTAATGCAATCAATTGATAAGTGATTGCACCAGTTAGCTCCAAAGTGGCATCATAAAACTTTTTCAGAAAGTGTACAAAAGCCTTTGCATTCTCCCAATCATCAACAATTGGAAACCCCCTCTCGTCTTTACCCTTTTCATCTTTTTTGCAAAAATAATTCATAAAAGGCAACCATTCTTCGGCCATCCTTTCGAAGACCCTTCTATACTTTAATGCAACTTCGAGCATTTTATAATTTGCATTCCACCTTGTTTTGACATCCATAGGTATTGTTGACATACTAGAAAACTTGGCTAGCATGGCAAAACTTCGTAAATTTATTCAACCTTGATGGGGAAGAATGAATAAAAACAACTGCATTCCTTATTGCTTTAATTGAAACATTAAGCGCTCCTTCAAGCCATCCTTAACAAGTAAGTTAAGTATATGACACACCTCAAGTGCAAATATTTCCCTTCAAATAACAATGAATTTTCACTTTCCATTCTTATTTTCAAGTAATCAATTGCAGTGTCATTAGAGGAAGCATTGTCAACTACAATTGAAAAGACTTTTTCTATCCCCCACTTAACAATCCTCAACCATCTTACCAATTTCTTTGCCTACATAACTAGTGATTTTTGTGACGTTAATTATCCTTTTATAACTTCCAATCACTATCCAAAGTGTGAGTTGTCACTACCATATAATTTCTATTTTGAATGGATGTCCAAGTATAAGTTGTGACACTTACCCTTTGGTCGCCAATCACACTTTGTATCTTAGCTTTCTCAACTAAGAATAGATCATAAACCATACTTGCAACTTTCTTTCATTAGGAATTCTGAATCTCGGTTGTAATTCATGCAATAACTCTACAAATCTCTTCCCTTCGACAATATTAAAAGACACTTCATCGACAATCACATACCTTATCAATTTCAATTCACATCTTTTTTGATTATAAGTGTGAGGAACTAGGGCACTTCTATGTCCTATAGTCTCATTCGTCAATATAGTTTGACTTTTATCATTTTCACTCGCTTCATAGAGCGGATTTGACTTACACCTCTTTACTAAGTGTTTTTTTAACCCACTAGTACTTCCGTAAGTTGTTGGGATCTCAACTTTGCAATATTTGCATATCTCTATTCGTTGTTTGCTCCCATCACACAACTTCCTTTTCCTTTTTCACAATGTTCTCAAAACATACTCCTCGATTGTTTAGGAGCTATAGGAGGCTTTGATTTCAAAAATTTCCTTAATCCTTTTCGAATCGTAGACTTTTGTATTTCAGATTCTGTTTTGATGTTTGGGATGAACTTGGCTATTAGACTCCATCTTGGAAAAGGTAATAATTCATATGATTCACTGGACATGTAAACAAAGAATTTGTGATCTGAACATCACCATTAAATACAATGCTAAATCCAAAAAAGAGAGGAAAAAGTTGGAAAACTAAAGTTGGATAAGAGAAATCAAACCTTGATTTTCTTGTCGAAATCCGAGAATAGACTTGGTGGAGACGATGAATGCTTCATCAAATACTTTAAGTAAATCGAGGAGTGTATACGAGTTCGGGTTAGGGCAACGACTTCGTGAAGAGAAATAAGAATGAAGAGCGATGAGTAGATGGTTTTGGGTTAGGGTTTCAATAGGGCTAGGTTCTGTGTTGAGTTTTCGAGAAGAGGAAAGGAGAAAGAGATCAAAGAGTGGAGTCGACCAAGGAGGGGATGTTAACGAGCTCCAGGTGGGGAGGGGGTGTGGCTTGGTTTGCTGTCGGAGTGAACGATGATGGAGAACAAAATTTGAAAGGAGGAACTTTTTCTCAATAGCTGATCCAATCGTTCTAGGCCAATACAACTTTTAGGCCTAATTAGAATAAAAAATAATTTATATCTTATATCAATTCATCAAGGGGAGAATGGAGGTGGCTTGGACTACTGTTTCTTATCTCGACCCAATACAACTTTTAGACCCAATTAGAAATTAGAATAATAAATAATTTATAAGAGAATATATTAGGTATTTCAGTGTATACCGAAATAATGAAAAGTAATAATTTCATACTGATACCGAAATTTTCGGTATGAATGATAAATATTGGTATGGTATGTGTGGTATATTGAAATTTTCTGTATTTTTCCCACACCAGTCAAGTAGTTCGATTCTAAGCAAAAATTGTTTTTCTAACAATTCTCATTAAACCAGATAAATCAGCATCTCTCCGTGCCTGCACACAGCAAGCAACAATATTTTGGGCCATTATATTGTCAAGTATCTCCCTCAAAATAATTTCTGCTTGGCTATTGCACTTGATAGTTATATGTATTGTCCAATAAAGGCCCACTTAATTTTTGAATTAGTGTTGTTCTGCAGCTTCACCAACATCCCACAAAAAACATTGTGATTCTTGCCAAAGTAATCCTCCCTCTTCTAGTTAAACATTGTATTATCTTCTAAGATGCTATCATTACTATTTCTCTCAGCAGAATTAACTTCATGGTGTTTACAACTGAAAACTACCTGCATGGTTGTTATTGAATTCCTTAGCACAACTACAAAGCTATAGAGATTGATGGTTCGACCTTGCTTTTCTAAATGATTGCTGTTGGAAATAAAGCTTAATGATCCTCAACAAACAGCATTA
The DNA here is from genome assembly GCA_037177295.1 of Kaempferia parviflora. Lineage (NCBI taxonomy): Eukaryota > Viridiplantae > Streptophyta > Magnoliopsida > Zingiberales > Zingiberaceae > Kaempferia > Kaempferia parviflora. The sequence goes on along the minus strand of JBAMIE010000002.1, from coordinate 5,955,724 downwards.
GTATTAATTGATAACATCCACCATCATTGGCAGCAAATCACCTAGTTGCACTTCATCAATCCTAGAATGCCAAACTTTCAGTGGGTCATTTTCTTAACGTGGTAGAATGAAAGCAAATTTCTCCATTGCAAGCTTGAAACCTTTCTTCTACTGTCATTAGTACCCAAACTCACTTAAAAAATAAATGGAAGGCTGACAACCTGTTGTAACTTTCTTGGTGTATGTTTTATTTTTACGAATATTTTTCTCGAGTTCAATGCTGAAGATGACTTCCATTTTGTATTATTCTGGACATGTGCGTGTGCTGATTGACGTGAAACATGTATGCATTTACAATTAACAAATACCTAAGAAGTTATATTCTTGATAGGTGGACGTGGCAGAACTACGGCAAAAATTGCAGGCGATGGAAGCATTGGAGAAGGAAGTGGAGCTGCTTCGGCGGCAGAAGGCGGCCTCAGAACAGGAAGCTCTAAGCATTCAGCAACAGCGAAGCTCCGGTGGCGTGTGGAGCTGGCTTGCTGGCAGTGGAAGCCCTCCACCTCCTGCCTAATCCTCGTACAAGGTGTGGAGCTGGCCTGCTGGTAGTTGAAGCCCTGCACCCCCCTGCCTAATGCTCGTACAAAGCATATACCCTTCTTGTAGCATTCTTCATTCTGATTGATATATTTTTTTAATTACAAAGTAGCTGCAAAAAGTGCAGAGACTTCAACCACACCAAAGTTTGTACTCTATAAAAGTACTGAATCTTTTGACCTTTTTCCTCGTCTTGCATTAGTTTTTGTTCGTCCTAGACTCGTATTGCTTGTAATTTATTTTTCTGTTCAATTACTATTGATGCGGCTTATAAGGTAGGACCCATGAGGTCGGATTAAAGTTAGAAAAACCATTGAGATGACCATTTGGGTCAAGGATGACCAAATTAGATGGCTTAGCTGATTGAACCAACCGATTAAGCTGATCGAACTGTCTATCAAGCCAGGCCAAATGGTTGAGTGGCCTTGGCCAAGTCGTTAGTTGATCCAACTAGTCGGGTAGACCGATCGGAACAGTCGGCCAATTGACCGAGCAGATCGGTAGCAAGGACAATTGGAGCTTCCCTATCCTTTTACTCTATTTATTTCATTGTCGTCTAGTGTATCGATTATCAGAGGATCAAATGTTAGAGGATATATTGTGCACTACGACAGAAGCTCATAAAGTTTGACAAGACACATAAACTGTATGCTCAGATGGGGAAATGTATCATAGTGTCAGAAACAGACTATCCTTTGTAGGAAATGCATCAATATACGTGTAAAGGGATAAAACTCACATCATAAATAGGGATACTCAGCTTCCGGCGTAGGTATGTGCACAACACCTAGACACTACTCCTTTTTACTGTTTACTTCCCTCTCTTAGAGCAGCCTACTGATTTGAGCATCGAGTACCAGAGCTGGGGACTCTTTTCTTGACCCGGTCTTCAATGTCTCTCTTTGTTAGCTTTTCTTTGATATGTAGGGCTTAAAATTGGATTGTACCCTCTTCAGAGTCTTCACAGAATCGATACCACCACATATCTACATATACCAATATCCATTCTCCTGATTTCAGACAGAACAATTATATTCTTTCTTTTTGTAAGATCTTCCTGTATCGTTGTCATATGCTTCAAGAAAATTAATTTCTTTTCAGTTATTAGACGTGCGTTATTTTGGTAGACATTCTAGCGCTTCCACCCTATCATATATTTTGTTAAGATAAAATATTTCCTGTTTGGAATCAAGTCAACTTTCCCAGAACAAACGAATCCTAGCTATTGACTGAAGTTGTTGTTTCGGTTCAGATGACCTAACACCGAAGCTTCCGTCGCCAGCTGTTCGGGTTCGAGTTCGATGAAACCGATGCTGCAGGCGCCTCACCAGACAATCGTGATCTATGGTTAGTTGTCAATTCTATTCTCAACTCTCGACCAATCGTTGATTAAAAAAAAAGAGAACAATTGGACCGTCAGGATCTAGTTCCCATATAGCTCTCTGTGCGCTGGCGAGCGGGGCAATGGCAGATCTGACCGCATATAGGGCACGCTTTCGTAAATGAAATGACAACAATACTAAGCCATTTCCACGTTTGTTAGGAATGTTGTAGTGGCATTTTGGTCATTTCATTTCGATAATACCAAGGCCAACCCTCGCTATATACGGGCCTCCGCCTTCGGCACTCTCGCATTTCGTGATCAACGCGGAGCTCGGCTCTTTCCCTTTTCTCTCGCTTCCTTTCGTGTTCTCTCGGTTTCACTCGCAGATCGATGGCTTCAGTCGCTGGAACCGCCTTCGCGGTCTCGGTTCTTCCGCCGCGGCGGCTGCTGCAGGTACGAGTCGCTACCTGCTTTGTGTTTGCTTGATCTGGACCAGTTTCTGTATCTTATGTTCCTTCTTTAGGATTTTGGTTAGATCTGGTTGGATTGTTCGTCTTGTGTTTTTTTGGCTCGAGAAGTTTAGTCGAGGAGCTCTGAATACATCGCTGTTTTTTCATTTATAATACTTTATTGTTTTGTTCCCTATTGGAAACGGTGGGTTGATTTATTTTGAGTATTGAACTATTAATAGAGTCCGATGACTTGACTTCGTATCTAATCTCTGTTTAGATTGTGAGTTTAAGCTAATCGAACAACTATATTGAGGATGAACTGGAGTTCCTTTGCAACGCACATTGCTTATTAATGAGGGTTTATGTCTGGGTTGAAATTATGGATCTTGAAGTTGTTGAATCTTTCTTTACTTTTTGTCTCGATCGATCTTTATCCTTATAAATGCTAGCTTCATCTAATGTTCCAGGAAATAAAACACTTTTATGTGACGAAAATTGACGAAAATCTCTTATATCGTTTAAGACTTGTTTTCTTCCTAGGAAAGTAGGTTGCTCGCATTCATTATAAATGAGAGTATAGGATGTTATGGAGAACATGACAGCTTGGACATCGGCGTGTGATTCAATATCTAATAATGATTCAATCTCTAATAAATTGTCGCTTGTTTAGATGAGTGTGGATTATCTCATCTTTGACTAGATGAATTCTTACCTGTTTCATGTGTTCACCCTGCTCTTCCATATCTCTCTCTTCCTTTTCAACCTTCTCTCCTATTTTTCTCTGTATCCTGATGGTACGATTGCTGGTGCATATACATGTAATTTTCATATCAGAATCGATGTTGAGAGGCCTATCAAGTGAGAGGGCCTTAAACTCTATAGAGAATAACGAATCACACCATACCGTGAACATCTCTTCACTGTTTACTTTCTCTGCTATGCCAATATCATATATATATATATTTAATTTATACACTCAAATTTCTATTGCTTCTACCTTCTCCAGTTGCTTAAATTTTCTCTAGCTGTTTGTATTTCAAACATCCTGTAGCGATGTAGTTGCAAGACCACTTTTCTACATGATTGTTTTGAAGTATACTCTTATTGTCCTGTTGTCCACTCAGCATGTGGGATAATGTGGAGATATTATGTTGTAGCCATTGATCAATTTTGAAATAATCATCAGTGTAGTTTCAAAACTGATTACATGCCTATTCTTACGATATTTATTCTTCTCTCAGTTGAAACCAAAATGACATATAGATATTTTCCTTGTTTTTCAGGTATCTAATCGCCTATCTGGTCTCAAATCAGTTTCCTTCACAAGCCAAAGGAAGAGCTTTGTTTCGATCCGCTCAGCACCGCGTTTCCTTGTTTCTTGTGCTGTATGTTCTCTTTGTCCTTTGTGTGTACATTTTATATGTGCAGGTATTTCTCTCATTCAGTATGTCATTTTGCTGATCCATTGTGATCCAGTTTCCAGATTTAAAAAAAAAAATCTAAAGGTTGTAAATTTCAGCTTGAAATAAATACAAATATGAGTTTGCAAAGATGCTAGACATTAATGAAGTAGGTAGGCAAACACTCAATATCTTTGACTCAAAAAATGTTGTATAATGCGCTGATGGAAACAAAGATGTAATGCTTCAACGAACTTTATGTTGGTTAACTGCATTCATTAATGTTTTCCTTTAGTAAAATTATGTCATTTACAGTTTTTTTTTTTTTTTTTTTGTACATTGTATAATGTTGGAGCTAGTGAATTTGGTCACTCATCCTAAGTCATTACCAATTTAGTTGCTTAGAACACCAACCATGGGCTTGGCACCCTTTTATTGAATAGAGAATGTCTATCATTCATTTAATTCATGCTTTGTTCTATGGAGTAACCTGTTTTATGTCAAAGGGTATATAGTTTGAAGAATAGGAATATTTTTTTGTTTGTTAATGTCAGATTGAATAATATTAGATAGTTAGTTTAGTACTGATATCCAGTTATGTTTTAATCTTCTCTTGCATATTTTTAGCATGTTATAGTTTTCCCATTGTTAAATTAATATCTGAAACTACATATTTCTGGTGAAATTTTGTTAGCTTCCCAGATTACAGCTTCGATAAACTTGTGGTTTACAAACTATATTTCCTTCGCGGGTTGATGTCATGTAATTAGATGGAACTGCTTGTCATCATTAGGGAGTTGAGTCATTCGCTATTGTTATCTGTATGGTAAAAGGTTAAAATGTTTAAAATGAGTGATTGTTGAAATTTTGTATGATTGTTGCCATCATTACGGAATTGAGCATTCATTACTCTTATAACAAATGGTTAACACTTCTTAAAATGAAGAGTAATTGTTGGAGTCTTTTATGATGGCTGTGTGCCTGGTAGGCTAAAGATAAACTTTTATGGAGTAAGATATGATTAGTCATACTTTATCTCTCAGGGTGTTGGTTGGGTTGTAGTTAAATTACTGCAGTTGAGATGAGGATGCGTGAAATTCTAGAAAAACTAAGGTAAAAGAAATATATTTGGAAGCAATTAGATATAGTTTGATAGATGATTAATTGAGAGAAAATAGATTAAAATTGATTAAAATGATATATATGTTCCAATAAATCTATAGTTTGACAAGTTGAATGTTTAGAGTTGGTGATGAAGTTAGGACCATATGATCATTTTAATTTATTTGCATGTTATGAAATGATTTAGTTGTAAAACAAGGTGAATCCTATATATGATTTGGAATTTAGTAGAATCATGAGGTTTTTATTCGATCAAATATAGTTCTAAAAAAAGAAAGCCGGTCTATCAGAAGTCAAATCTTACCTTGACATTTACCAACTGATAAATCCAACTTAGTGAAAATTAAACTTGAACTTATCAAAATTTAACTCAATCTATTAAAAAAAAGAATAATCAAGAGGACTAGATTGTGGAATCTAACAAACAAAAAGAGAAGGAAATGTTGTTACATGGAGACAAGTTGATGTTGTTTTGTGTTCAAGAAGAATAAATCTGCCTACTTCAAGACTTGGAGTCGATGGTGAGGTTCAAATCAATGATGAATGATGATATATTTTTGCCAAGTGATTGTTTTTGTCTTCCGTTTCCATAATTTTGCCTTCCTCTCTTTAAGTTGTTGACATTAAAGTTTGGAGTCATAAGGAAGTGTTGAGATGATAATAACTGTTCAGGAAGCAGCTGATCACAAAATGTATTGCTGATTGAAATGAAATGGATAATATTTTATGATGTTTTGATTGAATTGCATTATGGATGTAATTATTTTGTTTTGAATTATGTTCTTATTTCTTATAATAATATCATATTTGAAAATTAATTTTATAAACGTCTAATTAATTCTCTAGTCATAAGATATTTTGAAAATTCATTAGAATCATTCGAGTTGACTAGCTAGTGACCAAGGACAATTGACAACCTTGATTGAAGGTATGGGAGAAAGATCAATTTTTTTTAAAAACAAAAGTTCAATTAATAGTGACTTGAAAGACTTTGATATTAACAGCACCTGGACAATATCCCAAGTGTCAGGAATTGGTCTCCCATTTAGACTTAAAAAAGGATTTTGATATATATAGGGAACACAGGTAGCCATAAGATTATTTTGGAATTCACGTCTTGTGTTTTTTGTACCTTTTGCCTAATGGATCTGGCATTTCAAATATTGCCCTCAGAGTGCCTGCATCTTCCACAATTCGAATGGTTTATGTTTTAACAATCTCATTTAAGTTGGAATCCTACACAATGCACAAGTTATTTTATATAATTGTAACCAATATCTTTTTCATTCCTTAGCAGTAAATTGTATGCAATACCATCTAAATTCTTTGAGCAGGCCAAGCCAGAGACGCTGGACAAGGTGTGCTCAATTGTGAGGAAGCAGCTGGCACTCGCTGAGAATGCTCCGGTTACTGGAGAATCCACCTTTGTTCAACTCGGGGCTGATTCTCTTGACACGGTAAACAGTCACATTCTTATTTGAAAATTTTCCACATTACTTTTTATATGATTCTCCAAAATATCTGTAAAATTCTAAAACCTTATTGTACAACTCTGCTTATGTAACTATTCTACACCTATACAAAAAAACCAATGAATTTTTCTCCATCTCTGTTGTAATAACAACCACATTGATAACAAACTTCTTATCCTTTTGCCCCTCTTTTAGTTTTTGAGAAAGTTGTGTTTATATGATGTTATTATGGTAAAACCGTATAGCTTGCCAGAAATCCATGGCTTGCCCTACAGAAAATTTGTGGAAGCTAATTAGACTTAACAAAATACCCGTCAAGATTCAGAAACATCCGTTCCTATTGTTGATAATTATTGTGAAGAGAAGGAATTGTTTCAGAAAGCTACTAAACATCAAATTTCTAACGCAGGTTGAGGTCGTGATGGGTCTTGAGGAGGAATTTGGTATCAGCGTGGAGGAAGAAAATGCCCAGACCATTCAGACGGTTCAAGATGCTGCTGATATGATTGAGATACTCTTGGAGAAGAAAAATGCTGCTTAATAAAACATAGCCAGAGCGTTTGAGATTGCGAACTTTTGAGTTGATGCCCCTATTCAGTGTCCTAAGAAGTAGTCTTCCTGTGTCGAGCAAGATGTCATAAGACTCCTCTATTACCTTACTTGCCTTCTTTGTCTGTGTCGTGTAATGAGATGGAGTTCCTTTTATTTCTGTCATACATAAATTTGGGCATATTCAAATATCTTGATCATGATTCATAATTCAATATTTGTCGGCATAGTTCTTCTAAATATTAGTAATTACCATGCGTGTTATGTTGAATGTGTGCCCTGAAAAATCTATTTGAGGAAAAATTATTTGAGTTTGCCTTTCAAATTTTCCTTAGTTGTATCTAATATTATGTTACCCTAAATATTTTCAGTAAGTTGTTGAAAGTTCTACAAGTGTGCTTGAAAGCTCATGTTCCACCTTTTTTATATGTTTTAGAATTTTGAAAAAAAAATCTCCCACTCGTAATGCGGTGGTTAGCATGAATTTTAATATTTAAAAGTATGTTTATTTGATTTGGAGATTTTAGATGATTGGACAATTACTATAGTCTGCTTTTCAGTCTAATAAATTTTGATCGATTAATAATGATGATTGAGAAAATGAAGTTAGGCTATCAATGGTTTTGGGCAGCCGAGCTATGTTAGCTAACTAAAGAAGTGACTAAAATATTTTTGTGAACAAAAATAACTTTCTATTTATCCTCAATATTAGAGTTTGATTAACCATAATTCTTAAGTTGAATGATCAAAAAATTTTAATTGGTAAAGGACGCAGAGATGACAATCAAATATTTCCTTTGGATGGCTAAAATTGAAGTATTAGCTTACAACAAATACTTATGATAAAATTTAGTCAAATAAATAATTTTGATAGACTTAATTATTTGTTGACATCGTTTTTTATTTTTATAATATAAGTATTCAAGCTTTGGGTATGACTAATCTCGAAGGTGAGTAATCTTTCCTCAAATTCACCTACTGGAAAATCCAGAAGTTCAAGTGGTAATGTCATCTATCAGTCGGCTTTATCTACAAATTTGATCATGGACTTACCTTCTTGATAATCAAATCCTGACTACCGAGTTACTCATTGTGTCTTTATAGTTGGGACGTTAAGATCGTATTATGTATAATATTTCAACCTATTATTGAGAGGGGAAAACCTTTAATCTCTCTCATCATAAATCTTATGATCAAGATTTTTTCACAGCCCTTATTTTGGCAAATCCCATTATGAGACTTTTTTTTTTTTTTTAAATCTCTCTAGACTTGTTTGTTGTCCATTTGAAAGTGACAAAAGGTGAATACGTTAGTTCTTAGTGTTTCTGCCAATCCGTCTTAGGGCCAATATAGAGGAGGTAAATCACGAGTGACTACTAGCCATAAGTGCAAATGGCCAAGACACAGAGAGGTATAAACTCAGGCACGCCGAGATTCGATCTCAAAATCTCATGTGATAAATTTTCATATCTTAACTGTCACACCGCTAAGAGGGATCATTTGAAAGTAATATTGCCTCTGGGCGTAATTGAATTGATATCCAAGTGTGGTAGGTAAATTTGCATAAATTTGAGAGTGGTGTTCATTTTGTTAACCGTGGAGAGGTTAGCTAACAATATTTACGAAAGTTTAACGTTAAAATGGAAAAACAGTGAACTTACAAGGACATTTTGACTAAACTTAAAATCTACAGGGGGTTACTTTAAAAAACAATTTACATATAGCAGGTAGAATAGAATGAAATGAAATAATTAAATTAATCCCTTGGTTTTTTTCTCTCTCGGTTGCAAAAATCTCCGAGTCGCCATTTCCCCTAACTCTATACGCCGCTTCTCCTCCCGCCGCCGTCGCCTTCGACTCACCGCCGCTGGCCGTTCCTCTTCCATTCTCGAGAT
>JBAMIE010000002.1:5916787-5934382 GCA_037177295.1 Kaempferia parviflora | reverse complement strand
CCTCCCTCATATTTTTTCACCCACTCCCTCTGTGTTTTCTATCCAATAGCATTTTACCTCCGTATATTTAAAAGATAACATTTAACTTCTCATCGACCAAAAGTCAGAGATGAAAAAGACAACGGTACCTTTATTTTTTTTATTTTTTTATTTTTTGATAATAATCTAAAGACAAGAAAAACGTATTAAATTTACTATTATATCTTTCGATAAAACCATCATAAAATTCATATATAAGTTACCTTAACGGCCACTAAACTTGTCACTAAAAAGGTAAATCTGTTACCTTAACGGCCACTAGACTTGTCACTACAGGTTATATATAAGTTAAAGGGTTAGATTACAAGGAAACTTTTGCACATATTGCCCTGTTAGTTACAGTGTTGCCTACTTGATATAGTTGTTGCTAGTGATTGGTCTCTATATCAACTTGTTCAGTGTTGCCTACTTGATATAGTTGTTGCTAGTGATTGGTCTCTATATCAATTTGTTCAACATCCTTTTCTCAATGGCGACCTCGATGAAGAAGTTTACATTCTTCTGCCACCCAATTATACCCGACAAAGGGGAGAACATCATTTGTAGACTAAACAAGTCACTTTATGGATTAAAACAAACTTCATGCAATTAGTATTATAAATTTTCTATAACTATTCAAAAGGCTGAATGTAAGTCGATGTATTAATTTATATTGATGACATGATAATCACGAAAAATCATCTTTTTATCATAAGGAAGGACTCTCAGAAGCTTTCTCAAGCAGTTCCGAATAAAAAACCTTGCAAAGTTAAAGTATTTTTTGGGAATAGAATTAGCTACATCGAAACAAGGATTTTATGTATCACAACAAAAATACATATTGGATTTACTCTGATATGGAGTTCCTTGGAGTTGCTTCGGTCACTTTTCCCATAGAACAAAACTTGAAACTCATGGCAACAAGTAACAGATAGAAAAATTCTCAGCGATCCTTCACCATATAAAAGGTTTGTCAGAAAACTTATTTATCCAATAACCACTCGTCCAGCTATCACTTATTCAGTGCAAATATCTTATTGAAGAGTAAGGTAATATCTTTCGAGAATAATGCTTAGCATATTCTAACTCTCAAAATAACATTTAGCACATTCCAACATAACTGGGCTTATTTGTACCTTTTTAAGTTGACTGCTAAATCGAATAAAATTTGAGCTGATGAGACACAATTAAAATACCCTTCATGCTAATAGAATGCTCCTATTGAGCTTGAATCAACTGAAAAAGCGATTGAACAAAATTTAAATTTGAATCATGAAGTTGATTTCAATCGAAGGACCAAGTTTGAATAATCGATATTGGGCAACCATACGAGACCTCTTTATATAAGCAATGAGTGTCCTACGGGGTGCCCAACAAGTTAGAGATGGTAGATTTGTTACAATGGAAAAGACATCAAATCCTAACGGACGCACCTAGGGAAGGGTTGTGAGAGGTGCCTAAGGTGAGCGTAATAAATTTCTTTAATGGCAGTTAACCTAAGAACACTAAACAGAAACACTTCTCAATGTATCCTATAGTCAACGAAAAATTAATTGACAAACAAACTGGATATGTGATATCAACTCTGTGATAACCTTGCACATGAATATCATACCAACATTCTTGTTTTGTATTGGCCCCCGGGGCTATGGTGCAGCGATAAGGATGTTTAGTTGTCTTCCAGGCACCCACGGTTCGATTCTCTTTTTGTTTTGTATTGTCGAAATAAATGAGTCCAAGTGTTGTCCGACGGCTGCTTCTACAAACTCAGTAACATCTTACTTATTGTATAAATTCTGTATTATAAAAAAGATATATTTTCTCTAGAAGGTTTCTCTTGCCTCATCTAAAGAGACTTTTAATAGTGAGATTACGAGTTTGATCAAACAGTAGAGTAAAACCACAACGTGAGCATAAAATGGCCAAAAACAACCATCACAAGAAGATACAACGGCATTTATAAAGAGATGAAATGATATGGTTTCCAGAAAAGGAGTATTTTAATTATTTTCCAGACGAAAAAAATTGAATAGAATCGTACTTGTATTTTTGTGATCCATTTCCATATAAACAATGCAAGAAATCAAAATAATTTTCAAAAGAGAATCAAATGCTTCGATAAGAGACAAATGCCAGTAACACAAGGTACTGCTTTGTGAGTACTAATAAGCCTAAACAATGAACTTAAATAATGCAAGAAAGGAATTCAAAGTTTTCCGTGGTAGATGCATTCTATGTAATATCTTAATCTATTTTCTATATGAATCACCGCATTTTATTACAATAGATGTAATTTTAGACATGATGAAGTATTTGAAAATGAACTTGTACAATAATAAAAAACATCATCGACCCTTACAGGCATAAAATACTGTTAACTAAGGATATCATTCTAGATTAGGTCAACATAAAATATCATGAACTAGTTAGAAAGAGAATATAAATTTAAATAAATGAACTATCACTTATTCAAACTTAAGCATTTTCTTGAAAATTACGACTGATAAATGAACGCATTTTCTCACTGGATGAATACATATGATGTCCATTGTTTAAATCAATGATCAAAATGTACCTTGCAAGATCATTTCCTCAAGTTGTAAATGCAAAACATTTTCTAAGGTTCTGCAACAATAATAATCTACACCAAAGTGAGATCACATGACATGATTGTTTTTTATTTGGAATTTCAAGATTTCCTATAAATACAACAAACTGCCAGTGCTAAAGGAGAGTTAAATACGGGGCTAAAAGAGTTGTTCTGCATGAATTTGCAAGTGCACTATTTGGTGGTCACATATTATCCTCAATATATTAAACCATATATAGCTCATATAATCCCACAACTCATTGATAAGTGACAATCAAAAGTAAAATTCTTGATTAACTTTCACTGATTGAAATCTAAAACCATAATCATGCTGCACTTGATACTATAAACTGACTGCTTTCCCATCATTTCAGAAAAATGTGTTTGACTCCTGGAAAGCCAATTAGGTTGATAAACAAGGTAAAGATAATATCACTTCCTTAATACCTGATTTCACCTTAAACAGTCAAAACAAAAGGTGGGGCATCAGTTCTCGGGCCAGCAATAGTTCTGTAAATGTAGAGTTTTTCGACATGGCAATCATCAGACCATGACTCCAACGACCCTCCTCCATTCTCATCAATAACCTCCACGTTAAGCCGTGGCATCTTCTTAGCTAATAATCTGCATGCCCCCAGTGACACAGAGCATGATGACATCCAAAGGGATCGCATTGTCTCCAGTTTATCTGCATTGTCCAACAATGCCTTATCCCCAAAAGGGCAGTCCCTAATTTCCAGCTTGCGTAATTTCTTACAACCAGATAGAATGTAATGAAGACCTGCATCACTATCACCAGCAAAAGCAACTGAGAGCATCTCAAGACGATTTGCTGAGGCCCCAATAGTTTTGAACACACGATCAGTAAGAAGACCAGATATGGAGAGACGTCGGAGGTCCTTGCAGGATTCAACAATAGCCCCAAAGCCAGTATCTAGAGGTTCTTGAGTAATATAATCAGGGGTGTAAGGCTCGATGATGCAGAGCCGGAAGCATGTGAGATTGGGACGATTATTAGCAATAGTAAGGAGGGCAGAATTAGTCATTTGCCGGCAAAAATAGAGAACAGACTCAAGCATTACACAACCAGAAGAAACAGCAATAAGGCCATATTCTGTGAGAGAGACAGGTTGTGCCAAACCATGTGGATCAGAAGGAAATATTCGCAGTTCTTGGAGGAGTTTGCAAGATGATGCCACAGCAATAAGCCCATCGTCCTCGATTAAGTCCATAGCCTGACAAAGCATGTCCCTTGTTAATATGCATACACAAACAGAAGCACAACATAGTATCAGGGAAATAAAACAATCATATAGACTTTTTGTGAGTAGTGACAGTTCTAATATAATTCATTCCTGCAGAAAAAAATAAAACCAACAATAACAATTTAAGAGTCTGCCAATAGTGAATTGTATGAAAAGATGTACACAGAGAAAAGACAAACTATCAATAAGGAATCAAAAACCATGCATATGTAAGTAAAAGTAAGATCCTATCACTGGAATTGCTGGATAGCATATCAAAAGATGCAATTGCTCCAAATGAAGAAAATGATATTAATTAGACGAGGCTATGAAGATATACCCATAGCTGTTGAAGATTTTTACACCGGCTAACTACTTTTGAGAGTTCTGGTGTTTGTATGCTAGAATCACAGAGATGCAGTGCTGTAAGACCTTCACAAATTGAATATATTGCTGGTAAGTATAATGGTCCAGCTTCCCATATACCAGATAGGTTCTTCAGATGTTTTAAGTGAGCAAAAGCAGATTCAAGCTTGGAGAAAAGTCCTGGATGACCTTCTCCTATAAGCATGCCAATTCCAAGGTCTACCAGCTGTGGAGCCCCGTGTAGAAGGCCAACAAGTTTTTCTAGAGGAGTGACATGATTGAGTCTAAGGGTCTTGAGATTGGGACATCTGCTAATGAGGCGCTCAAGAATAGATACATTCATCTCACCATCCAGGCATGCAATGTTAAGAGTAACCAGGGAAGTAAAGGATTCTGGAAAATGAGATATCCAGTTTATACAATTCTCCTCCACTTCATTGTCATGCAGATCAAGTGCCTTCAGATTCCTGTTGTGGAGAAAAAAAAATCACCATAATAAATCCAAGCAGAAAAAGGATACTGGTTAGTAAAAGTAGGAGTAAATCCTATGGAGTTTTCATTTGCTGAACAATGTTAAGAGAATTGACTATCAATATGTTCAAGATAATGGTCACATGCAGACGTAATCTTTTAATATAAAATAAAATAAAATATCTTAATTAATTTAGGAAAATTCTTTTCACTTGCCAATTGTTAAATCAGCTAAGCTGGAGTACTTTGACAAACACTTTAACATTGAGAAGACAGCTAAATGGTCACTGATTGAGAATCATGTTCACTTTCAGTAGACTTGCCGACAATACTAAAGACAGAGTGTACTGTGTACCTACCAACTTCTGGAGCAACTCAATGAACAGTTTACAGTTTAGGGAAATAATGAAGATGCTGGTTTTTGTCAGTATATGCTAAGTCTATACATATATTATTATTATTGAGATTAATGGGTTTCAAATCAAGGTGCACTTCAGCAACACCAAGTCAAGAAAGTCACCTGATTGCAGTCTTCCAAGCAATTGGTTCTAACAATCTTTTATTCATTGAAAGCTTTTCTAGTTTTCATAAATCGTCTCCACAAACAAGCACTTTCTCTGTAAGAGAGCACATCAAGGCAGACAAATCATTGGCAATGTTATTGTCTAGACCATGGTTTCAAATCTCATTTCGTTTCACCCGATACAGGCGAAGCATTTCATTCCGCCCGCGGACTGACATCGGTGTTGGCATGCCTCGAGGCCCCACAGACGCATCACCGGCCCTGAAGGCATCACGTGGGCTCGGCGACGCATCCGAACATGTAACACTGGCTCGGCGATGTCCAAAGGCATCATGTGGGACCGACAACACTTCCAAAGGCATCGCGTGGGCTCGACGACGTCTTCGGAGGCGTTGTGTTGGCACGAAGGGAGGCCGCAAGCAATGAGTAGCGCAGAATAGGGGAACAAGTGCATGACTTAGGTTTTTAATCAACTCCTAGATATGATTGAGATAATTTAAATAGATTTAATTAAAGCCTAATAAAATTATCCTATTTTTTATTAAAAAATAAATTAATTTTTTTAATTAATATATTTTATATTTAAACGAATACCAAAACTATGTCTACACAACACAATATGATACCGAAACTATATCGTTCGGGGACCGAAACCTTGGCACAAGTCGATATTTTAAGCCATAGTCTAGATAAGATGAACAAGAAGGTAGGAATCCAGTATTCTAACAAATGCTGGTTTAACACCTTGTTTGTGGCATCTCTATAATTATCATCATCATCTGAATCATTACAATTGAAAACGCTGCTAAAAAGCATGACTATCTCTTATAATACTGACAATTTTTCTTAAAGTGCGAGGTCAACATGAATTCCCTTGCTGTTTCATTCAATTTAACTACAGAGTGCAAATGTATTTCATGCCTTTGATTTTAACATGTTTCAATCATGAAAAGCTACGAAGTTGACAACAAAAAACTGTCTCATAAATATACTAGTTACATAGGATTATGATGGGATTACAAGAGAGTTCTACTGTTGATTGAGAAGCATTATAATAATAATAATAATAATAATAACATGTTTTTGATGAAAAAAATCCATAAAACATCAAAACCTCTAGTCTCTTAATCAAGCACCAAATAACTAAACTGAGGATGTGTAAATAATACTAAGTTTTGGTGGATAAAATACACAAATTACCACACAAGTGAGGATACCTATCCATCAGAGTCAATACAAGCCAACAAAAAGCTCCCTGAATTTAAATAGTAGAAAAGATGCCTATAAAAGGATAAATTAAACAGAAAACTGAAAGGGGAGAATGAATGGTTTTCCCCTCAAATCATGGGAAAATATATCTATACAAAGCAACTCATAGTAACAATGTGGAGTTGACTCGTTTCAGGTAATCAAGCTAATGGATCTGAATAACCAGAACATTAGACGTCAGTTAATGGTCAGTTAAAAAGTAGACAGAACTAAAAATTTAAATTGGGAACTAAAAATAAGAAGGGTCAAATTTGGTGTACGACCAACTGATCCTTCTAGAATTAGAAAACCAAATTATAACTCAAGGGCAAGAAATGAAAATCAAAATCAAAATAAAGAGAAGTAGGCAGGCAACAGAAAAAGAAAATAGAGACTCCGACCTGCAGTTGGCCGCAATGGTGGCCAGCCCGGCAGTGCTGAACCCTTCGCAGGAGACTAGTGACAGAACCCTAAAGTTCTTAAAGGACCGGGCGACAAGCTCGAGACAATCATCAGAGACCACCATTCGCTTGAGGCGAAGCTCCTCGAGAAGCGTCCACCCCTCGGCCATCGACTGGATCCACGTCCCCGCCCCGCCGCCCCAGTCGGCGGGCACTAGGTTGAAATCTGCGAAATGCGGTTTCCCCTTGATGGTCGCCGCCCTGACCTCCGGGAATCGCCGCACCGCCGCGGCCGGCGCCACCGCGTAGCAGTTCCCCACGAAGATCTTCCGCCTCGACAGCCGTTCTATCCGGTGCCAGGAGCGGCAGACGAGGGCAACGGCATTGCGGTCGGCGTCGGTCGGGAGGAAAGAAAAAGTGTGCTCCCACACCTCGTCTGGGAAGGCGGCCGCCCAAGGGAAGGCCCTGTCCATCCCCGGCGCCAGATCTGAGGCGAGCCACCGACCGGTGCCGTCAGAAGGAGAAGAGCCTGATGGGGAAAGGGACGGAGGGAGAGTAAGAGAGAGCGTGATTGGGATTTGACGCGAGCTCGGATCTGGAGATGGGAAGACCCAGTGCCTGCGGGACCACGGGCCAGGGAGAGATGCGGACCGTCGGATGCGTCCGGGGTCCTTATCCACATGCCGTGGGCCCCTCGACTCGACGAGACGGCGTCCGTATGCGCAGAATCTCAGATCCGTCAAGGGGAACGTTACGGGAAACAGGAAACTGGAAACATGATCCTTTTGTTTCTTTTTCGGAATTACCAAAAGGCCACTCTTCATTTTTTATTAGTATCATTGAAAAGATAATCCATTTTAGAAAAAAAAAAAATTAAAATATTATTTTATTTTATCCTCCCATCCAAACTATTTCACCTCCCAAATCTATTTTCTTAGATTTAATTAATCAACGAGAGCATGCCTCCTTTATGACTTAATCATTTACATTAATATTTAGTAGTCACTTGTGATTACCTCTTCCGTATAGACTCAGGGACGAATTGACGGACATATTAAGAAAGAGCAAATTATCTTTTGCTACATTAGATTTAATTAATCAAAATCGATAAAGCCAAGGAAAAAAAATCTTCCTTGTAATTACTAATTATATCTTTCTAATTTAACTTTGGTCTTGAGGTCCAATCATGTGGGGCCACTAGATAGTAGATTTCACCTTTTACTATTATTAAGTTTAATTAATCAAAATTAAAGATGTATTCAATTTAATCAAATAAAAAATTTAAAAATCAAATTCAAACTGAATTAATTAATTTTTTTAAAAAAATAAATTTTAAATAACTGAACTAATTTTTAAATTTGATGTATTCAGTTAATTTATTAGAACCTTTACATACTCTTATTTCCTTCTTCCACGACGAAGAACAAACATTGCCCAGCTTCTATAAAAACTTGAAACTCAAAATTGTTATTTAAGTGCAGATAATTCAACTTTTTATTAGGTAAATTTTTAAAATTATCAAATTATGGAAGATAATTTCAAAAATATCAAATTATATATCTATTCCATTTTACTTCTAATCAATTGACAGATAAAAATATCAATCGACTCATAAAAGAATTAATTGAATTAATTTTTATTTTTTATTAGTCAATAATAAAAATCAGTCGAGTAATTTATTTTTTTTATCAAAGTTAATTTTTGATAAAATTAATTGATAGACCAAACGATATCGAATTGACCTTAAACTTATCCCTATGTATTCGACTATTTCTCCTGAATATATTCATTCTCTTAAATAACAATTTGACCAAATATAGTAAGAACAGTGATTTTTAAATACGAATATATTTGAAAAATTAATTCATGCTATAAAAAATCACTGTTAGTAATATATTAGGTCAAATTAATATTTGAGGGCATGATTATATAATCAGGAGAACTAGTCGAACACATAGGAGTTGATTTCATGTCAATCTGAGATCATGTGGTCCATCAAATAATTTTGGACAAAACCGATTGATGAACCAAACATCTTCGGATTGACATAGAACCGGTTGATAAACTACTATGTGTTTGTCTAGTGCTCCTAATTATATTTATATTCTCATACTTCAATTTGACTCAATATATTGAGAATAGTGATTTTTTGAACAAGAATATGTTTAAAAAATTTAATTTGTGTTAAAAAAAATAACTGCTTTCAAAATATTGGGTCAAATTGATGTTTAAACACATGAATATAATCAAGAGAACTAAACGAACACATAGGAACTAGTTTCATGTCAATCTGAGATTGTTAGTTGGTTCATTAGTCAATTTTGGACGTATTAATATGAAACTAGTTCCTATGTTTTCTAATTTTATTAATTATATCTTTACTCTCAAACATCAATTTGACTCAATATATTAATAGCAGTGATTTTTTAAACACAAATATATTTAAAAAAATCTAATTTATATTGAAAATCACTACTCTCAATGTAGTGATATTTAAATGTATAGATATAATCAAGAGAATTAGCTAAACATATAAAAGTTAATTTTCTTATAAGTCGACTAATTTACTCAAAGTTTAAAATTAGAGATAATATATATAATTTTCTTATCAGATAAATTTCATCAGTCCACTTATTAAGAGTATATATATAATTTAGTTATTTTAAAACTACTTACGCAATTCAATAATTTTGAAAACTTCTGGTAAAAAATTAGAAATAATTTGTTGTGTTATGTACAATAAATAATTATAATTTACCTCAACTCCGTTAAAAAGGAAACGTTCTCTCTATTTTATTCACAAATAAATCCTTGCTAATTGAAAAACAATAACCGAGAAAGAAGCAATAAATCAAGGTTTCCTAAATCAAGAGGATAATGGAATGGAGATATCACTATCCTTTATGAAAACGATGACAAAAAAATAATACAAAACTATAATTTTTTGTGTCCATACTTCACGATATATAAATCTAGCTTCATTATAACGGATACAAATCATACTTATCCATCTTCAATAAGGTATAGCTAACTTCACCCGTCTGACAACCAAAACTTAGGAGTTGTGAATCATTAACATACTTTAAAAGGAGAAATTTTTTGGAGTGATCAACAAAATGATTCTCGAAGTCTGAGGTTCATCTCGATCTACCCATCATTGATGTCATATTATTTCCTCTTCCTGATCAAAAGAGAACCCCAATATTAGACTAGGATGCTTGAGGAAGAAAAGTTGAAGCGATTTTATGATTTCATAGCAGATAATATGCAAAAAATCCTAGGTGTCTATATTTTACCCTTCCACTTTAATAGGAAGATATATGTTAAGAACAATGATAAGCTAATAAAAAGCAATAGCTCAGCAATCTAAAGTAACCTGCTCCCATTAGCTCTTGGAGCAAGCAGACCCCTTTTCTCCAGACTTTTGTATCGATCCTTCGCAAGAGTACAACAGCCCTGTAAACCAAAATTTCAGATTACGTTAAATATGACACAAAGGTTTGATTTAAACAAGCTTCAAACTGAAGCTGCTCACCTTCAGCTTCCTAAGGGATCCAGAAATCTCCTCTGTTAAAAGAACTTGAACAGGGGCTGGCTCAAATCTATAATATGATAGAAAAGACGAGTAATTATATTTCCCAAATCCCAATAGACACAAAAATTATAATGATGCTTCGTAAACATAACAAACCATTTTTGTTCTTTGGGTCAAATATATGCATCTTGGTTTGATATACCAAACAAGGTATATTACATCGTCAAATGTATGATTGCTACTTCAATGCTGGTTTACTCAATATAATTATAACATCAATGCCTTCACAAACTTAAAAAGCCAAAAGCTGCTGAAATCCCCAACAAAAAACAAGATGCTCTAGTGTTGAATTCCTCATGGGTATGATATATATCAACAATTAAATGTGTATGTTCCATGAGAGGAATCGTTAAAATTCAATCCTCGATATATGAATATAAAACATTTTGTGCTTAGCTATAGACAATCACATCACGTCATAATTTCAGATTAGGGATGATAATTTTCCCCAAATCCGATGGAAAATTCGATATCCGATCCAAATGGAAGAAGGTAATAATCGGGTATTCGGGTACGAGTATTTTTGGATTCGAGTACGGAAGCGGGTGTGGTAAAATCCTACTATACCCTACCTGATACCTGATATATATATATATATATAAAATTTTTCTGTTTGAAAATTTCTATGTACTTAATGCTATAACTCAATTACTAAATCCTAAAAGCAAAATATTATTGGCATAAACAGAAGCTTAAAAAAATAAATAAAAAAAACACTACATGCTCGTCGCAAATGAATTAAAAAAAAACGAATCGTAGGTAGTAATAGGATGATGGGTAGGGTGTGGATAGTCAATCCTCCAAAGGGTATGGGGATAGATATAAAAGTTAAATACCCAATGGGTATAGAGTTGAGTATGGGTATATGGATTTAATAAATGGGAATGGGTATGGAGAAGATGAAATCCGATCCAAATCCTACCCATTATCCATATTTCAGATAAAACCTGCTCATAAGACCATGGCTGAACGGATGGAAAAAGTTGCTTGAAAGAGTTTAGTTTGTCCTAAAGATTCTACAAAGTTTACAGTGACTGCAAATAAGAGTTTTAGTATTTTACCTAAACAAAAATAGTAATACATCATTTGTATTTAGGACAAAAAACATTTTACCGTTGGAAATACCCATCTAGAACCATTGATAGTCTGAGTAATGCTGGAAGACAGATTAAAGCTACAAATAGCCACTGTATGCATACCAGAACAACATGTTCTTTGATCAAGATTGATGATTCAGGTGAAGTAAATTCAGAGACAAGAAACAAGTTTTAGGACATTACTTGTGCTTTCCTAGACGAGGTGGTGCAGATTTCAGTCTCTCCTGCTTAGCCACAGTGCGCCTTATCAGTCGTCTATTCTTCTCTTCATCCTCTTTAGTTATTTCATTCATTATATCTGGTAAACTGTTGAGCAAATGCAGCCGTTTAGCTTGAACATGAAAGAAACCACAGGATCATTTGTCAATGAGAATGCTTTTAGTTACCTATCAATTTCCTTGGAAAGTTTGCTTATCTTCTCAGCTTGTTGTTCTGTTTTTAGCTGCTCCTTGCGCCTGGCTCTTCGATTTAATTCCACACGAGTTACCCTCTTTGTTTTTGACTTTCTGTTGCAAAATAAAGAAAATGATTAACACTGCAAATTTCATGAAAGTTGATTGAGCAACAATCCACATCAGAGCCTTTTGCCAAGGTCTTAAGAATTGGTAAAGATAACTATGATAATATTAAAGAAAATACTGTATTCCATGTTAGTATTAAAGGATTTCCTACAGGAAAGAAATTATAGACAACCTTGCCAACCTTATTGAACAAAAATAGATTCTACCTAAAAAATCAAAATTACTAGGGTTAATTCCCCAAAGTAGCATTTGAAATGGCAAAATTATATTCCACTCTAAATATATTTATTATTCAACTGTGTAAAAAATTACATGTAAATCCCTAGTTTTATAAGGGTAGATGTCAATTGAGTAACAGCTTAGACATGTTTCAAGCTCTTTACCCGAAACAACTCTTGAACTCATTCTCTTACTGAATTTTATTTCGCCCTGTTTTTAGATACGACAAACCAGGAGCCAGAGCTTTTCCGATATATTCAATTTTAAGACCCCACGAAGATTTGGTTAGCAAATCTACTAGTTGAACTCAAGGGTGAAGAGACTGCTCTTTGGAGTTAACAAATGACAAATAAGTAAACAATTTCATCAGATTACATTTTCTAACAATGTGACAATGAATCCCTGCGATTAACATATATTTTTTTCTATATTGAAGAATGAATTGGATGTGTTGATAAATATACTTTTTGGTATGTATGTTGGCCAGCCATTTTTATCAATATATAAATTTTAAATTTTTGTATTGAGTGAATATACACACACGACACATACTGCATATCCAGTAAGTACGGTGAAATACATTAATTTGTATACCACTTGCGAACAGTTTTTGAAACCATGGTACATTCTATAAACATCTAGCTTAAATTTTCATGGTACAAACATATGAGACATAGAAACATGTCAAACAGTGATCAATTTGACTGGTAAATTTGAATTCTTTAACTCCAAGCTTACCATTTTAAATATCAATTGGCAATAAATGAATGAGCTATTAGGCAGCTTAAGACATTCAGTATCAACAAATAAGTGAGTAATATCATGAGTTCATAATGACATTAGTATCAACATTATCAAACCATGTTTGTCCTGAATATTTAGAGTTTCTTACATGATTTTTATCTGTCTAACAAGCTCTGTGCAAGGATATATTACTAGCTTACTATAGCAATTAAATCTTCTTTCTTACATTAACTAAAAGTGATCTTTTTAATCTCCCAACCTCTTACAACTTCTAATCGAATAGATACAACTCTTAAATATTATATCCATTCTTTCAAATTATTTATTTTAGTTCTACTTACCTTGATGTGTTGGTTTTTCAAGTCTTTCTCCCAAATTTAAGCTATGTACACCCTCATCAATTACCCATTATAAATTCTCATCAATTAGGACGATATGGTTGGCAAACAACATCAACCAAGAAGATTTATCGTGAATATGAATGAGAAATGCATCTAGTAATGGAAAAGATAGGAACTCAATGATGAAGATTTAATAAACTATAGTTACAATACTAAGTAATCATTTGTTATAAAGAAAGTATTTCGGACAATGACTTCACTTGATGTGGTAAGCAGACAAATGAAAATGTCATGATAAAAGTAATAATAAGCAGTTAAACCCTTCAAAAACCAAACATATCATAGTCTCCAAGGAACTATAACTTTGTAACCATCTTATGCAAACAGCAAACTGCAATGAGGATTGAGGCAAGACACAAACTTGAACTTCACAACAACATGTTTAGGAGTGTACCACGTTTTGCTTTTGCAATGGAGAAGAGGGAATGCCAGAAGGCTTACCTTGGCAGAGGTTGTTGATCAGCAGTATTATCTGTTTCCTCTTCTATATCACTTTCACTTCCATTGTCTGCTTCAAGAAAATATTTCTGAAAAAAAAAAAACATATTCATTTTTTAGAGCAAAATATTTTCCAGTTTCCTTTAACACATTTTCCTTATCAAAGACAAACTTTCATAAACTATTTTTGTCAAACTCAATAACTGCAAAAAGCACAAAAGAAGGAAAATATAGTTATCTTGAGTTTGGGCACTTTAAACCAAGCTGAAAATGCATGGTAAACACAATTCATTCTCTAGCCAATGTAAAATACCTTTTTGTTTTTAAAAAACAACAATTCTTGAAGGTTTTTACAAAAAAAAAATTCAAGAAACGTGTGAAATTGAGGGTAGCTAAATAAAATTCAAACAATGCCTTCCATTTCCAGCAGAATTTGAATAAGTTCCTTTTGCCTTAGCATGAATCCTAGACTAAGTCCTAGAAAGTGCTAGTTTTTATAAATACAGCAAGGCAGAATGCAGCCCTAGGTTGGTTCTGCTAAAAGATGCAGTGTACTGAATTTAAGTAACCCTTAGGCCCCAACTAATTGGTTGGAGTTATAGAATGCAGTGTCCTGACTCTAGTTAACACTTAGGCCCCAGCTGATTGTTGACACTATAAAATGTCGTGTCCCGAATTTAATTAACACTTGAGCCCAACTGATTAGTTTGACGTTATAAAAATTGCACATGGTGAAGTCTACTATTGATGTCTAAATAGTAATATTTGAGTAAAGCAGAGAGTGTAGAAGAAAAGGAAGACAGAAAACCAGGCAATCTGGCTTACAGATGATTTCCATCTTAGTTCTTTCTTAATGTTGATTGTATTTTAACTGACACAACTAACACATTTTTTTCTAAAAATTTGTGAGATACCAATGTGGTCTATTTTAGTCTTATGCTGCTATTTAGCTTGGAGCAGATGAATATCTTCACCCTTTTAAGTTTCTTTAAAAGTTAAAAAAATGAAGAGAAGGAATATGCATACATTTTTTAAGACTAAATAAGCAAATTGACATTGCTACCTAACAGTTATAAAGGTTGAATGTTTGTTAATCAATATATAAAAGAGCTATATATATAGAACTATTTTGACTTGATGTAGCAACACTAGTATTTATCAAATGCCATCAATTATTAGTTTCTGATAACGTAATTCATCTATTATAGTGCAACCAAAAAAGCACATATGTTGCTTTCTTTCTATGTTTGGTGTGATGGTTTAACCTTCAACTTCGGTGCATTAATTTAAAGATAACGGAATGGTTTTGGCCTTGGCCACAGCTAATTTCCCTTCAAAAAATGCAAAGAGAGAACCAAGGGCTCACCAAAGTCGCTTTTTTTTGGCTACAAATCAAATATCTTCAACAACAAATCATTTTTTTGATAATAAGAACAATTAAAAGAGATTTGTAATGCTCACGTCTTCATCCGCAATTGCTTCTCCTGGAACTGTTTCTGGTACAGGCTGAGGACCCAATTCTTTTTTGTAAATTTTCTGCATCTCACTGGCAACAGCTAGAGCCAACGAATCCTATATAGACAGTAGGACAGAACACAGAAGTGAGATTCTACAAGGGAGAATGGGAATAACTATGCATGCCAAACCAATAGCGCATAAAGATTTGAATATTTACTTGATGAGCCTCAAATGAAGGGTTAAATGAACAGCCCGGTGGCTCCACTTCAACGGCTGGAATGATGGAAGACTTCTGTTTCTGCGAGATCAAAAATAGGAAGAAATTTTAAAAAAGATAAATTAAAATCAAGTGGTTGAGAAATGAGAAACTTCTCAACTACTGATATGCTTATTCAAGAAGGAACAGACACTTAAAAGGAAAACCCGTAGTCCAACGTTAAGAAAATATGGCATAACATGATCCAACACCATCAAATAGACAAATAGAAAATTCAAGTGCCTTAAATTTACCAAACTTTTCTTGGGATCCATTACAAGATTATGAATTCCAAAAACAAACAATTATCTGAGACACCTTTTTATGGAAAATTGATTAATGGGTACCAAAAACAATTATCCAAAAACAAACAAACTTTTCATGGGTACCAATGACTTTTTACCAAAAATTGATGAAATACGAAAAAATTCACCTTTTTAGGTCTGTCAGTTGCTTCACCTGCAAGATTTAAAGATAACTTATGATGTTGCAATCAATTTTTAGAACTTAGCAATACAATAGACCAAATGAGCAGTAGAGAAGTCGAAGAACCTTCATTATTCCATATGTCAGTTAGAGCGGAAGTCAAATCATCTACCTGAAGACAAACAGTATAAGAGATGCATATCATAAACTTTAATATAAAAAAAACTTAAGAAAATTTGCTCGCCTGTGAAGACTTGTCAGGCTGTATTATTTGTGTGTTCACTTGTTTCTTTTTCTTCTTTGATTTTTTTGAAGAAGAAGATGGAACAGCTTGGACAAAAGGATTTTTCTGAAGCAAGCTCTCATAATGGAGAACTTTTTCCCTGTGTTTCTCAATTTTTCTTTTAGCGGGTATTTCTGCATCAGGCAATAACAATCAATAGACCTCGATAATGTGGTATTCTACCTAGTTAAGTTAGTAAAAGAACTAATACCAAAACAAATGCAGCTACTAACTGCAGGAAACCAATTGCATCCACTAAATAGCATGGTCATATACCATATGTGGCCAAGCTACTGCCAAATTGGAATGTGAACTTCACATGGAACAGAGAGAGAAAAGGCAACATTCAAGGGTTGCTGTCCAGGTTGTTTCATACCTCAACTAAAGTTACTCAAATTAATTACTAGAAAGGCGTAATGATGCACAATGCAAACTGTGTTGGTGCAATTGTTCTAGATCAAGTTGACCATGTTGACTAAGCTTGAATTGGGTCAAGCTTGAGTCTTAGTTTTGATATTTGACAGATTATGGGGAGATTGTTGGAGCAATCGTCCTGGGTCAAGTTGACCTGTTTGACTAAGTTTGGGTTGGTTCAAGTTTGTGTTTCGATGTTTGATAATAGATAGATATTACGTGTGCAATCATCTATCTAGGAGATTGTCGAACAAAAGTCAAGTAGGTCAAAGTTGACCGGTGAGTGAAGCCAAGCAGTGCAAAAGTCCTAACTAGAGGTTAGGCAAGGATAAGTCTGGTGAGTGAAGCCAGGCAGTGCGAAAATCATAGTGAGTGAAATTAGGTGATGAAAATCCAGGTAAGCAAAGCCTAATGAAAATCCTAGTGAGTAAATCTAGGTCCGGGTGAGTGAAGTCAGTATGAAAAATCCTAGTGAGTGAAGCTAAACAAGCTAGAAAGTCCTGGAGAGTGAAGCCAGGAAGGAGAAATCCAGGTGGGTCAAGGTTGACAGGACACCTGTTGTTTGGTAAGTCCAAGTTGGTCAAGGTTGATCAGACACTTAGCACGTAGAGAAAAATCCAAATGGGTCAAAGGTTTGACCGGACACTTGGCGACAAGTCATAGTAGGTCAAGGTTGACCGGATGCTAGGCAAAATGGATTCCTCAGGATTGACCGGATGTTGGGCTTGACTTGAATTACTCAAATCATGATTGGTCAATCGATCAGTTGATTGATTGGACCAAGCCAATCGATCAGCTGATCGATTGGTGGCGGTTCCTCGCGATTTCGCGAGAGAACAGAATGGAGCTGGATCGATCAATCCAACATCCCCAATCGAGCAG